>JALIZH010014157.1:0-82948 GCA_030522465.1 Rhipicephalus appendiculatus | reverse complement strand
AGCCCAAGGAGTCAGAGGTTCGACGCCCGGCGGGGAGAACGTTCTTCTGAATGTTTTTCTTTCGCATTTGGTAGCGTTGTCTTACAACGTCATATCCGTGACGGAAATACGTAACTAAAGTCTTGGTGGACCCCGGCATAAAACACTTTCTTGTTAAAAATACAAAATCCGCATGTGTTAACTGTTGACGTTACTGCCGCGCACCGATTCATAATTCTTGCGAAGGTTCAACGTGCGTGCCTCCAAAGCCACTAGTGAGATACAGCGCTCGGACCGTCGAGGCGTGGAACCGGCTCACATCTTGTACATGGCCACGAAAGTGATTCTGTTCAATATTGTCAAAAAACCATCACATTTTGTACCAATGATGTGACGAGCTCTATGCAGCACTCGTAAACAACTATAGAGAGCGGTGACTTCGTGAGAGTTGCGCTTGACGGAGAGATGGCGTTCATGCGTGGAGCTTCAAACACGGTATATTGCTGGCAGGAACGCAAGAAACAAGGCTATTTGGCAGGCCAACAACATTTTTAACTTTACCTGCGAAGTTCACTGTGACCGCTTAATTGAGCTGGTCGAACTCATCAGGGCACACGGCGGCGACACGCAACGCCAGTCCGTGCAGGAGGTGGCGTTACTCGAATGCGTTGAACTTTGGAACAGGGTAACTCCAAGTGAAACGTCCCAGCCCAAAATTCGGCCACCGGTGATTCTATTGAAAAAATTGAGCTGAAAGGTAAGTGTATGAGACTGATTTTAGTGAAGTATTTTCGTTCAAAAAAAATTGGTGGTCACGTGTCCATCCCTTGAATATTCCGGCAAGGAGGAAAAATTAAGTAGGAATAAATTATCCGTATTCAACCTTCATACTGGGCACAACGGCGCATTCTGTTTTGAAGGATTTTATTGTCATTGTTCTTTCACGTGACGTCATAAGTAAAATCATATATTAATATTTCGGCTTAAATAAGCCTACCAAAGAAGCAAGAAAACACGCAGATTCAGGCAATTTTTGTAAAAACAAGCGGCAATGTTTCAGTCGCAGAAATTTTTTAACTCTTTTACTAGTCAACATAGTATCTGCTAAAAATATTTTCAGCCTATGTAAACAAACGCTTATTTAGAAAAATGCTTGAAAAGTTGACAAAAATGACTTTTTCGGGGTATTTACTCGTAAATGAAGCATCAAGGCCATCGCGATAGATATATATGGGAGGGTTCATTATATGCAAAATTTATAGCAACAAAAATTTCCTCTTGTGATGAGAAACTTTTTGTTGCTATAAATTTTGTTTAAAGCGAAAAAATATAACTTTGGATGTCCACAACAAAACCTCGCCGGCATGCGCCGCCAATCCGATGCGTTTTCCGCATTTTTGGGTAAGTTATTGCGACCCATTATGGGTTACTTCGGTACTTTATATTGCTTCGGACTTTGTTAAATTATTTTCATTCGCAGTGGTGTGATTGCTGCGCCAATTGCGCCAAACTGCGCCAAGAGGTGAAACCTGCGAAATGTAGCAGGATGTATCCTGCTACATTTCGTCGGAAATCGTATAACTAGCGCCGAGCGTGCGCCAAGACGTCATTTTTGCAGTCCTTCGGAGAGAGGAAAAATATGGCAGGTGCTCGAATTACCTAAGTTACCATTGTAATTTTAGTAGCCATCGAAGCAGACAGGCGAGAGCTCTGTAGTTATAAGAAATCTCGCAGGGCCACTGCAGCTGCGTACTCAACACATATTATTCAGTTGAGCTAATGGTGATGAGCTGTAACTCGCACTTGCCATCCGTTGTGACCATTTTGCCCAGCTGCAAAGCCATGCCCACAGTGTCTGGTAAAGGGCGACTTCTGAACCGAAGCACGGGCCCTGCCGTAAACTTTAGCTTAGTGCTATTAGGTGGAGGCACACGAAATAATGTGAGCTGGCAGCTTGTACGAGAGCTGGTTGTACTGACACAAGACAGCGACGCCAGGGAGAGGGAGGCGGAAGCTAAGGTTGCCATGTATTGTGGCAGGCACACAGTATAGATCAAAATGGGAGATTCACATATGCAAGATTTATTTCAGCCCTCCATTACATGTATAGATTCAACTATAAAATCTGCATATTGAGTTCATCGGCCAGAAAGGGGGGGGGGGTTAGTTGGCACCAAGCAGTGCCAACTACCCATTCTATCAAGCTACATCGTCAGGTCAGGTAAAGAGACTTAAGGTTGTGGAGCCAGAAAAAAAAAACTAATCTGTACAACTACAAGTTTTTGTGACCTGGTAGTCTTTTACATGATTGATTGCATAAATTACAGTAAGCATTACATATATGGAATTAGAATTTCTAGCTAGGTTAGTTTATCAAAAAGATGTAGTGCTACTTCTTCTGACCTCCAAACGATTTCATACTGGGCACTCAAGTTTTAATACCATATAACGGCCAGCATTTATCAGCAATTCCAGCCGCTGCAGTGGCATATTGGGAAACCACGGTGACGCACTATCTCGTTGTATCGGTGCTGCTTCTTGAATCCGCAAAAGTTCCAATTTAGAGAACATGTCTAAATACAATGCAAGCCTTTAATCACCACTAATTTTGTCGAGCGCACCTTTGCAATTTTACCACAATTTGTCAATCATTTATTAAACCCTCCATATTATAAACCGCCAATGAACCAAAAGCCTTACAAGTCTGTCTATAAAATGCGGCAGCCTGTACTTCACCACACTACTCAAGCATCTAAGTTGTACGTCCTTGCAATAGGTCTTTTTTTTAAAAACAAAAGAATATGCATGGAAAACTTTTGCTGTCTAGAGCTTCAGGGGAAGCCCGACTGAAAAAGAAATAATTGTATCGGGAGGAAATGTTGGGCGGCCTGATATGTCATGAATATATAAAAGTTCAGGGCTTTCCGCAGAAAACCGAAGAGGAGTGAGTTTTTTCTACCTTTTGGGAAACTATATATACACCAATACATGTATGTGTGCATATGTTTATTCATTAAATCATGTGGTAAAACTGCTCCCGCTTAGCTACTTATAAAGTTGTGCTCGAATATGTGTCAGAGGCAACTGCTCCAAAAGGCTGATTTGCTACTCCAGAACGAGGTTGTAGCTGCTCCAGAAGCTGCGCCGAATTGGCTTCGGCCGATCACATCACTGCATTCGTTTTGAGCATTGCTAGCCTTGGTTTTTAGCCTTTATGACTGCTGCGTCCCCATGGGACATCAGACAGTGGATGGACAAGTAGCCGGGTTTCTGAGTGGTTACACAAAAAAAAACTTCCTGAATATATACTACCATGAGGAGGACAACAATCTATCAGCAGAGCGGAACTTCTTAGCTACTTGGAATGGCAAAAGCGCATGCGAATGTGTCGGCGACCCACTTATAGGTCTGGCAGCAACAGCAAATCTGCAGAGGCCACACGGTGGTCAGATTCAGACACCACAGGATTTGTTTATCTAGACCAAAGAAATGTAAGTGGTGTTACACTAATTAAGTGCCATATTCCTCAATTCAAGAAAAGGGAACCCTGCTCGCTCAGATATTCGCTATAGTGACGCTGATAATGGGACCCGACAACTGCACCTTGTCAAACCGTCTACTCTTTCAACATTTCATATTGGGGTTACAATTCTTCAACACTCAAGAAATTCAGGGGAGAAAACGCATGTTAACGACAAGGCAGCCTAGTTCGACGTCAATGATTAAGGTGTCGAAAATGCGATCAGAGGGCGACACATGGAAACGCAAAATACATGAAAGACAAGAACTAGCGTTTCTGAAGTCACAGCAGTGATTGTAAAGCATTAAGCGTTGTCCTTGTGCTAGTGTGAAATACGTGAGAGCAAATAACCATGTCATCCACGCATCCATGTGGCATCAAATGAAGCAGAGTCAGCAAATAAATACCAGGGCCAAACGCTTACGTCCATGCTATGCTCGTCTGCCGGACTTCCCCAAGTGCCAAGAAAGGCTGTTATGAAGGGACAAAAGTTAGCTGGTTCCGATGTGTATACACTCATGCGAAGTCACACTGCCACAGTTTGCTTGAAAAACTTGCGGAGTCCACATCCAAGCCCGTGAATCATCCAAATTAAGCACACGTTCTATAGTGAAAGGACATCGCTACTGCTGTTGTGTCCCCATGGTGTCCTGTGGGAAATCCTGTGGTGTTTGAACCTAACCACCATGTCGCCTCTACAGACTTGCTGCTGCTGCAGGACGCGTAAGTGGGCCCGACGACACGGTCGTATGCGCTTTTGACATTTCAAGTAGCAAATAAGTTCCGCTCTGCTGATAGATTGTGGTCCTCCTCGTGTTAGTCAATCTTCCAGAAGTTCTTTTTGTGTAGCCACCTAGAAAACCTCCTTCTCATCCATCCAACGTCTCATGTCGCATGGTAACGCAGCAGTCAATAAAGGCGTAAAACGAGGCTAGCAATGCTCAAAACCAATGAAAATAATCTAAGGAGGTCCAGAAAAATATAAACTACCGAAGTAACCCATAATCGGTCGCAATAACTTACCTAAGACTGCGGAAAACGCATCGGTTTGCCAGTGCCAACAAGCGACTTTGGTTGTAGATATCAAAAAATATTTATTGCTTTGGACAAAATTTACAGCAACAAAAATTTGCACATCACAAGAGGAGACGTTGGACTTGGAGCATAGAATGAACCCTCTCATATATTTTATTGCGATGGCCTTGTTGCGTAATTTACGAGTGAATACCCCGAAAAAAAATTTTTTTTTCAAATTTGCAACGATTTTTCTAAATAAACGTTTGTTTACATAGGCTCAAAATATTTTTAGCAGATGCTATGTTGAATGGTAAAAAAACCTAAAAAATTTCTCCGACTGCAACATTGACGATGTTTTTACAAAAATTGCCTAAATATGTGTGTTTTCTTGCTTGAATTCAATAGTCAATTTCTTGCTTCTTTGCTAGGCATAATTAAGCCGGAAAATTGATATATTGACACAGTATGATTTCAAGTTACGCGCGCTGGCCGATCTCTATGCCCTCCGAACGGTTTGCGTCATACGAGGGAACCAAAGTAAATGTGTGGCGGAGAGACGTGCCTGCAGGACCCAGTCTACAGCAGCTGCGCGCGACCCATGCGAGACACTTGAAAGCGTGAAGGAAAAAGAATACTGTTCTCTGGACAGCTGGTAGATTGCCTTCTAGCTGTTTTTCATTCTCGGGCACCAGTTCACCCAAGTACGTTAGTTTATTAAAAGTGTGTTTTGAACTGTGCGTTACAAATTTGGTGGAGGTGCAGGGTATGATGTCAAGCCCCTCTTGAGTGACAGAACACAGTCCAGAACCACAGCGACTTGGACCCAACGAGCTGACCCCTGTTCATCAGCCCTGCAGTCGACGCCTACGTGGTGAGGGTCCTGAATTTGCACCTTTGTCGACTTCCCTTAGAACATCAGCGGCTGTGAACGGAGACGCAACTGACATGGCAGCTGAGGTGACGCCAGCTAACATTGTAGTGAATCAGCCAATGGTGCCAAAGCATTTCCACGGCGACAGCTTCGAGGACGCAGAGGACTGGCTTGAACACTTCGAATGCGTCGCAAAAGCTAACAGATATGGGGCAGATTGCAAACTTGGAAGCGTTTACTTCGCGCTTGAAGATAGCGCACGAACGTGGTATGAAAACCACGAAGCTGCCTTCCTCTCATGGGATGATTTTTGACGGGAGCTGCTCGCTGCTTTCCCGAATACACACCCCAGAGAGAGAGCCGACGCTGCCCTCCAAACAAGAAGCCTGCTCAACAAGGAAAGTGTTGCCATGTATGTGGAAGACATGCATCGCCTATTCCGCCGAGCGGATCCAAACATGAGCGAAGACAGGAATCTGCGTCATCTGATGCGAGGCGTAAAGCAGGAACTATTTGCCGGACTGATTCGGAGCCCACCGCTCACCGTCGCTGAGTTTCGTTCCGAGGCGACTATGATGGAAAGGACGCTAGAACAGCGAGCAAGGATATACAGCCGGGACACGAACATCACTTCTCTGGACATATTGCCACCAGTCTTCGGAAACAGCATGCAAGTACGACGGGAGCTAGTGCGGTCTGTTGTACGAGAAGAGCTCCAGAAGCAGCGCCTTGACCAGAACGCTCCAATGCTTTCGTCCCTGGCCGACGTGATCCGTGAGGAGGTTAGGCAGGTGGTACGGGAACCTCAGCTGAGCGCACAGCCAGAAGCGCCACTTCAACAGCAGCCGAGAATTACATATGCCGATGTGCTACTGCGAGGAGCTCCCGGACGTGTGGACGTCGCAGCCACTACACCTGTGCAGTACCCGATGCCGCCGAGCACCCTACAGTCACCACCCGAGAACGGACTCAGGAAGAGCGATGTCTGACATACTCCCGACAGAGTACCCCTTTGCTACCACTGTGGAGAGGCTGGTCACGTCTACCGAACGTGCCAATATCGCCAGACAGGACTTCGTGGTTTCCCTGTGAATGCACCTCGGCCACGAAACGGAGAGCGCCCCTTCGAAATCGAGGAATACCTGTCGAGTCATCAAAGCTCAGGTGACTTCCAACAACACCAACCTCGAGCAACGACAACGGGGAGGTATAGGGCGCCGAGCCCCCCGCTTTTCAGCAAGCTCCCCAAGGCGTCGTTCTCCAAGCCCGCGTCGGGAAAACTAGAGTCAGCGACCTGTGGAGGCAAGGCCGCTGTCGACGCTAATGCAGAAAAACCTCCATCGCAGACTCTGAACGACGATCACCGAGTCAGAAACTTGTGCTTTGTTAGCGACGTTGCTTCCGATTTTCGTGTGTTCGTTGATGGCTACGAAGTCATCGCGCTGGTAGATACAGGTGCAGATTATTCAGTAATAAGTAGCGAGCTTTCTAAAATACTGAAGTGCTGACTCCTTGGAAGGGATCACAAGTTCGCACAGCAGGAGCGCACCTTATCGACCCAACTGGAATATGCACCGCAAGAATCGGAATACGGGGTTTCACGTACGTCGCCAGTTTTATTGTGCTGCCCGAACTTTCAAGAGATTTGATTATCGGCATGGATTTCTTACGACTGAACGGCGCTGTCATCAACTAGCGAGAATCTTGCGTCTCATTCTCGACGAGGCATGCTATCGCTACCTTCGACACTGAAGAAAACGTATATGACCTTATGACCTTTGTATTGCGGATGATGACGCCATGGTACCGCCGAGATCGAGCATATCCGTCGCAGTAACCAAGAAAGCATTCAGTGACTTCGAAGGATTTGCTGACAACACCGCACTCATACTTCAAAAAGGGATCTGCATGGCACGAGGCCTTGTTCAGCAGCGCGGGGGGATGTACGAATGTCTTGCTTACAAACTTTGGAAATGAGGTGCAACACGTTGCAAAGGGAACTGTCATCGCCAGTCTGAACGATTTCGTTCAGGTTACGGAGCTGCACACGTCTGAAACCAATGAATCTGATTTGCAAGACGTCCTTGCAGTCATTGACATCAAGCCAGGACTACTACCAAGTCAAAAAGAGCTAATAGAGGGTCTTGTAAGGGAATTCGCCGAATGTTTCTCGAAGTCATCTAAAGTCCCACGCGCACCTATCGCCAAACATCGTATCATTGTCGACGAGTCAGTGAGGCCTATATACCAGCATCCCTACCGAGTGTCACCAACAGAAAGAGAAGCTATCGGTAATCAGGTTAAAGAAATGCTCCAGGACGACGTAATTCAGCCTTCATCAAGTCCATGGGCGTCGCCTGTTGTCCTGTGAAGAAAAAAGACTAGACTTTACGTTTCTGCATTGATCACCGGAAATTGAACGCCGTCACAAAACGGGATGTTTATCCGCTTCCAAGAATCAACGACACTCTGGATAGGCTACGAGATGTCAGGTACTTTCCTTCACTGGATCTTAAAAGTGGATATTGGCAGATAGAAGTTGACGAAAGAGATCGCGAAAAGACAGCGTTTGACGCCGGATGGTTTACACGAGTTCAAGGCACTTCCCTTTGGCCTTTGTTGAGCACCCGCCACATTCCAGCGGATGATGGACACAGTGCTCTGTGGTCTGAAATGGCAGTCGTGCCTGGTTTATCTTGATGATGTTGTAGTCTTCTCTGCTACCTTCGAGCAACACTTGGAAAGGCTCCGGACTGTGCTCACTGCTATCAGGTCAGCAGATTTGACAATAAAACCGCAGAAATGTCATTTCGGCTTCCGTGAGCACCTTTTTCTCAGCCAGGTCATCAGTGCAGAAGGCGTCCGCCCAGACCCCGCAAAAACTGTGGCCGTAGCAAAATTTCCGAAGCCAACGGACAAAAAGGCTGTTAGGCGATTTTTAGGACTTTGCGCCTACTACCGACGATTCGTCAAAAATTTTTCACGAATCGCTGAACCGCTAACGTGGCTGACAAAATAAGACATGCCTTTCGTATGGCTTGATGAACAAGAGGATGCCTTCAATGAACTACGGAAGTGCCTTCAGAGCCATCCAGTTCTTGCGCATTTTGACGAGGAAGCGGAAACAGATATCCACATAGATGCAAGCAATTTAGTTCTTGGGGCCGTCTCATCCAATGGCAAAACGGACAAGAACGAGTCATTGCGTACGCCAGTCGCACCCTTTCGAAAGCTGAGGTGAACTACTCAGCGACTGAGAACTCGCAGACAGGACGGGCGCTAGCCCGTCCTGTCTACGTGTTCCGCGTTGAGAAAGAATGCCTGGCCGTGATATGGGCTATCACCAAGTTGCGACCATATTTACATGGTAGGCCTTTCCGAGCTATAAGCGACCATCACTCGCTATGCTGGCTGGTTAATCTCAAGGACCCGTGTGGACAGCTTGCAAGATGGAGCCTGCGAATACAGGAATACAATATCACGGTTGTGTATAAGTCCGGTCGTAAGCACAGTGATGCTGATTGTTTGTCGCATGCTCCAATTCAACCCGCTGCTTCTACTTCCACCGAAGACGGAGAGGATTTTGCATTCTTGGGAGCTGTGACGTCAGAGATGGCACAGCACCAGCAATCCGACCCTGAGCTACTCCTATTGATCAAGTACCCACAGGGGCAGTCTGCCGATGTTCCACGTGGTTTTGCCCGCGGCTTGTCAGCGCTCGTCCTGCGAAACAACGTCCTCTATAAAAGGAACTTTCAAAACAATACAGCGACATTCCTGCTTGTCGTCCCTTCACTTCTGCGACCCGAGATTTTGGAGGCTTGCCACGACGATCCATCAGCAGGACACTTAGGAGTAAGCAGGACGTTAGCTCGCATCCGCACTAAATACCGAAGTTGCTCAGCTCTGTACGACACTGTGTCAAAACTTGCCGGGACTGCCAAAGACGTAAAACCCCACCGTTAAAACCAGCAGGTCTCCTTCAACCGGTAGAACCACCAGAGGGGCCCCATTCACACAAGTGGGAATGGACTTACTGGGCCCATTTCCTACGTCGTCATCGGGGAAGCGGTGGATAATAGTTGCGACCGACTATCTAACCCGATATGCCGAGACAGCGTCTCTTGTTAGAGGAACAGCCGTTGAAGTAGCCGAATTCTTCGTCGCCAACATCGTACTGCGGCATGGAGCTCCTAGAGTGTTGATCACTGACCGAGGAACCGCATTTACGACCGATCTGACGAAGCCTATTATGAAATTGACGCACACCAGTCACAGCTAGGAAAACGACGGCATATCATCCGCAAGCGAATGGACTTACCGAACGACTGAACAGAACGCTGGCTGATATGTTGTCGATGTACGTGGACATTGAGCACCGTACATGGGATAAAATATTACCCTATGGAACATTCGCCTATAACACCGCGATGCAAGAGACAACACGGATGACGCCATTCCAACTTGTTTTTGGCCGGACGGTCACCCCACCTTTAGATGCAATGTTACCTCTTGACGAGACGTCCGAGAATGACTATGATGTCAGCGACCATCTACAAAGAGCAGAAGAAGCAAGACAGCTGGCGAGATATCGTATTCACCAACAGAAAACCGACACGCATCGATACAGTCTGCGACGAAGAGACGTCCAGTACGCACCGGGAGACAGAGTATGGGTGTGGATTCCCGTGCGGACACGTGGCCTATCGGAAAAGCTGCTTCGCCGCTATTTCGGTTCATACAGAGTGCTCCGCCGCCTCGGCTCGCTGAACTACGAAGTTATTCCAGAGGGCCAGGATATTTCATCACGACGGCGGCATCGCACAGAAATTCTGCATGTCGTCAGGATGAAACCTTATTACGACAGGCAATGAACCATCGAGGACACAACGCTGTTCGACGATAACTGCATCCACGAAGAGGTGTTATGAATACCGCCAGGCAACCAGTTTGTCGAGATCATCGGGACGATGCACTCTGGAAAGGGGGGGCAATGACAGCATGATTTCAAGTTACGCGCGCTGGCCGATCTCTATGCCCTTCGAACGGTTTGCGGCATACGAGGGAACCAAAGTAAAAGTGTGGCGGAGAGCAAGTGCCTGCGGGACCCATTCTACAGCAGCTGCGCGCGACCCATGCGAGACACATGAAAACGTGAAGAAAAAAGAAGACTGTTCTCTGGACTGCTAGTAGATTTTATTCTAGCTGTTTTTCATTCTAGGGCACAAGTTCGCCTCAACTACGTTAGTTTATTAAAAGTGTGTTTTGAACTGTGCGTTACAATATGATTTTATTTGTGACGTCACGTGAAAGAACAATGACAATAGAATGCTTCAAAACAGAATGTGCCGTTGTGCCCAGTATCAAGGTTAAATACGCATAATTTATTCGGCCCTAACCTTTGCTCCTTTGCCGGAATATGGAAAGGGCGGTGACGTGCCACCAATTTTTTTTGAACGAAAATGCTTCACTAAAAAAAATTTGCAGTGGCTTAGCTCGGCTATGCCAGGATATACGTAGCGTTAGCAAAGGTTGAGCTGATTATTCTTAGCTTTCCTGTTTGTCTAGATTGTCTAGGATTAGCTTGATTATCATGCTTACTGCTGCTCCAATGACACACACGCGGTATACGTATTATGTGGCACATGTATATGCCACATAATGCCACACACGGATCTGAACGAAGGGAATGCGTGGCGAAAGTAAACGTTCGGCCACATCGTTCAGAACCGGTAGACCTGGCGGCATGGCCGGGTAACGATACCCATTGGTAACGCTAAAGAGTGGAATCTTCTGCTTAACGAGAAAGTTCTTGCGTGTTGTACAAACCCGCGCCACGGTTTCAGCCCACTCAGGCGCCGCCGCTAAACTCAACGTTTCACGCGTGGCACTACTCAGCGGCGTCAAGTCTTTCATGTGCCATAGTATTTCGCACACGTCGCACACATATCCAAACGGATTGTTTACGAAGTCCGTTTGGAAGGTCCGAGTCGCACTGGCGCTTTCGCTGAGTTTCACACTATATTCAGTCGATCTGCGAGCCTTGACGTCATCGACGGCGTCTTGTTGCTGCTGCAGGGATGGTCGGGCACGTCGCTCAGCCTCCTGGCGACGCCGCTTTGCTAGACGTTCATCCCTTTGCTCCAGTGTCTCCGCAGCACGTTTAGCCTTCTTCTGTTCATTCCTCCTACGATCAACCGCTAATTGCCAGGCAACTACTTCGGGATCCGATGAGTCAAGCTTCTCCGCTCTTCTGCGCTGTTGAGCAGCATTTGCGCTCTCCTTCTCCATGGCTATACCACACTGGCAAACGCCAGTCAGAAGCGCAGCGGCTCCAGCGCAGTGTCAGACGGCGACTGCACAGCGAATGCGAATAGCTGCGCGCGCGACAGCGCCAGTGCGTCTACCACGGCTACGAGGTCACTCCTCTGGAATTCGCAGACGGGCGGCGGTGAGTAGCGCGCGGCCATAGCACGGCGCCGGCGGACGTCACTTCTCTGGAATTCGCAGACGGGCGGCGGCGGAGTGCGCGGGAGGTGTCGGCTCCGGTGTGTGACATCACTGTGTGACATCACTGATCCTCGCGCATGCGCAGCACGGTTCTTGATGTGCCGCGCGAAACGGGCTTGGCTAGGCCAGTGTAGCTAACGCTACAAAACTCTCACAAAGTCAACTTTTAGCTGAATGTTTTTCAACAGAATCACCGGTGGTCGAATTTTGGGCTGGGACGTTCACTTCGAATACCCAACAATGATACTGTGGCGCGTGGGATATACGCCACCAACCTATTCGGCGTCATCCTTAACATCCTTAAATACTGGCGGATAGCGCCGTTTAAACTATGCCAACAATTCAGAAAGGCTTCATTTGCAACATTGGGCTTACCCACGGCTTAACACCGGGGCCGTACGTTTCAGCTTCGCTGGTGTACTATCTGTACGGACTGCTTGGGCGGTGAATTTTTCTTTTACCTTGTTTCAAATTACCTTCGTGATTAGTTTGTATGTCCCAGAAACCAATCTGAAATGACTATAGGTCTTGAAAAAAGGCAAAAGTTCAGGAGAACTTGGAAGCTTGTACAGATAACAAGTTCGTGAACGATGGAATCCAACTGACTTGGTCCTACATTGCAGCCTTGAAGAAGACAAGTACATTAGCCGAAACGTCGGCTGTTGCGATACGCCGCGGTTACTATTTTCTCGAGAAGCGTATGTTGGGGGGGCTAGTTGGTAAGACATAACTTTGTAAAGAATTGAACTGCGCTAGAGACGAGACACCAGAAACGAAGTGGACAGGACGATCGCACACTAACAACTGGTTTATTGAAATCACATACGCTACCATTATGAAACAATGCGCGTGCGCAGTGACAGTCATGACCACGTGACAGAATTGCACCACCCCCAAAGCTCCTATCTACAAGAGAAAATCACGCACTTTCCTGGAAAGATACACAGATGTGTCTCTGACGCACTTATCAAGCCCGTGTCTTCCTATCCAAGAGGCCTCCAAGATTTCCCTTGCTCTTTGGCTCTTAGCACGCCCTAGCACCTTGGTACTACTGAGGATGGGCTTGCATTTCTGCGCGTATGCGCCACAATGCACTCGTAGGTGCTTCCCAATTCCGTCTCCTAATGAATTAGCATGCTCCATCAAACGCTTATTAATGCACCTTCTGGTCTGCCCCACGTAAACCATTCCACAGGTCAGGGGGGAATTCGTAAACCACTTTAGCCAAAGAACAAGGGAAATCTTGGAGGCCTCTTGGATAGCAAGACACGGGCCTGATAAGTGCGTCAGCGACACATCTGCGCATATTTTCAGGAAGGAGCGTGATTTTCTTTTGTAGATGAGAGCCTTGAGGATGGTGCAATTCTGTCACGTGGTCATGACTTTCAATGCGCTCGCGCATTGTTTCATAAGGGTAGTGTATGTGATTTCAATAAACCAGTTGTTAATCTGCGATCGTCCTGTCCACTTCGTTTCTGGTGTCTCGTCTCTAGCGCAGTTCAGTTTTTTACAAGGTTACTATTTTATCATAATTAGCCATTTGTTTTATGCCTGATTTCTTGTATAATATTATAATATGGCATTGTTTGGTATTACTCGAACTGATGTGTTCTTTATGCGCAGAGTGTAAAGTGAAGCAAGTTTTTTCGAAATAAATTGTGATCCGTTTTATATCAAACGGTGTTCCTATTCTTTCATCTTCGGCCGTTATTCCGCGTAGCATACCGTCTACGGCCTTTATTACTTTGTCGGAATCGTTGCATATGGAACCTCGAATCCTTCTCGTCGTTACATTTGCTCGAGGATGGATGTCTCATTTGCCCACTGTATATTTCAACGTAGAACTACCCTAGTACATGAAGTATCGTTGAAATTCTTCATAAGTTTTTGCATGCTTGTCCTTTAGAACCTTGCACTTGATTCCTTCTTAGATAGAGTTTCGTTTTTGCCGTTCTAAGCTGCTACTTTCGTTTTCACTGCTCTTTCTTCTTTTTCATCAGTTTTATTAGCTCAGCGAAGTATGTTTTCTATCTTATCTTAATCGCTTTGATGTGTTGATGTATCTTATGTAAACATACGAATTTTCAAAAGTTTGTTTGATAGAAGGAATTTTAAGGATAACACATTATTTGAAGAAATCGTCCATGTTACAAATTTGCAAGGCCAGTGAAGCCCTCAGCGAAACTATAATTTTTCGGAATACGTATTTTCTTGAAAATACGCTTGTCCTTGCGACAGTCTGTTATACCCTTATTGTAGGCCTCGAGAGTTCGTAAGCACGAAAAATAGTGCACTTTGGATGCGATAAGTACATTCACATTACCAATGCTCTGGCTGGCTTGTTTTCTACAGCGTTCAGCCCGAGCCGAGGCAGCGGCAGAACAGAACCAGTCGGAAGGAGAGGAAGAGGTGAGCTTTTCTTCTTCATAAGGTGTGACGAAGATTGTGCAAGGAGTGCATCTATTGGTCATCCATCGCTATACTGCCTTTCTCTATTGGGTAACAAGACTGTGGTTGTATGGTTGAAGTAGTGCTCTCCCAACTTGAAACAAAGTGACTGTCGTACCTGGACACAAGAGATGAAAAGGAAACAACACAAACGCCTATTCTTAGCTGAAAGGGTGCACTGAGGCTGAAAAGAAAGTTGGCGAACAACTTTCTACGCTAGTTAATCGACAGTCGGCCCATGCTTACGCCTCCGCTGCTATAGACTTGCGAAGTCTTGATCATGAGAGGCGTTTCTCCGTTCTCTTCTGTTTATAAACGGCGCATTAATCGGACGCATGCCCAGCTGTGCGCGGTTTGTGCGCATACGTTTGCCCCTGCCCTGTTTTAAACTTGGCACTGTCTTGGGGGGACTGACGCACAGAAAGGTAGCCACTCGCGCATGCTAGTTAAAGATTTGGGCGGCTGTACATTTAAAATGTCCAAAGTGGAAAGATAGATTAGATGGGGATTGTCCGGTCAACGTGCTATGCATCATTGGTGTCTCCTTGTACGCTCAACGTAAATCCGACCGCAGCTGAACAAAAGTTTATCTAAAGCGACAGTGTATCGTTAGGTAGATCGGCTGATGTGTGTTACGACACAAATATATCCTCCCCTGGTCATTTAGCTTTCTATTCTTTCCCTGCATGGGAGCACTTACGCAACTTATTGGCCCCCGCAGAAAAATGTAGGACAGGTTCAGTGAGTTCCTGTTGCGAAGACTGATGAAACATCCGAGCTGGTGGGCTTTGCTTAGTATTAGAGTCTTTTTTACTTCTACTGAGCCGTAGTATAGCGCCATGCTACTGAGCCGTAGTATAGCAATGACAATAAACAGTTATACTTTAGAGGGCTTAGCGGAATAGTGCGATCGAAATGCGCATGTGCAGTGCGCTAAACAACCCGTAGCGTTGTCGTACGCACGCACGCACTTTTCAGATTTAGCGTCACCGTGTACGCGTGGTTAACTTAGTTTACGTAAAACATCAAGGCTGTTCTGGACGCCAGCTTCCAACTGAATTTGGGGTTGATGTGCAAGGATTCACTTCTTTCGTAGCAAACGACTGCTTTAAATGCATTCTCTTGCCTTCAGGTTACTGTTACTGAAATAAGTAGAACTTCTGTTGCATGCGGGGATACAGGCAAGCATTGTCGGTTTCTTTTTTTTTTTAACTTTCTTTAACATCTTCAACCTCTGCTAGTCGATGCCACCGCCACAGCTTGGGGTCGGCAATGAACGTGTGCGGCACGGTAACGATGTTCTGTTAACCCCTCCAATAATGCTAACGCGAACCTGTAACTGTCAAATTTAACGCCACTAAACCGTCCGTCGACTGTGGTTGTAGCCACTTGTTTTGGCAAGACAAGCATTCCAGGACCCGCACACCACCGTCGGTTTACCTTCGGGGCTGTGCGGCTAAGCTACCTTCCTCCCGATGAGCCTTGTCGTAGCGCAGTCGTGAGTCGTGACGTCACCTCTCTAGATCTAAACTCGGTTATATAAAGTAGGCGGGCGTCCCATTCCTTTAATAGACGCAGCCGCTGCAGTGAGTGAGGTAACCTTCGTCCTGCTATGGTTGCAACGCAAAGTTCCCTATCATAGCAATACAAGTACGGTGCTATGAAACATCTGCTGGAAGTCTCAGAAGTAGCGGTACACCTCGAGGGAAACTGCGATCGATCACGCCCGGCTGATCCATGCGAACACATACTGCCGAAGCCGTGTCGAACCCCTATGGCTCTAACAATACCTTGGTTTGGGCGAGTTGGTCTATCATTAGAGAAAACTTGAAAAGCGCGAAAGACGAAGACGCCAGTCCTGTTGTATGTGTTTCGTCTTCGTCGTTCGCGCTCTTCAAGTTTTCCCTATGGCTCCTCCTACATTTAAGTGTGTCACTCATCCCGTTAATAGGGACGCAGTCGCCGGGCAGATTCAAAGGGCTGACGTATCAAGCTCCCGAAACGCACCAGGAAAGCGCGGACAATTTACAAGGGAAGAAGTGGAAATTTTAGGCGTTTGTTTTTTTAGACACAATATTAATCAGAACTAACACAAATAATGCCAAGGAAAATATAGGGGATGTTATTAATAGTAAATGTACATCAATATATTCTCAGGTAAGGCAGCGCAAGCATCACACAGACATGGGAAACTAGGCAGGTATCAATCAGAAATCACAATATAACTCAGGTAATCTTCAGTTCAACGGCAACAAACTCAAGCTACAGAAGTAATGTTATGCATTACAAACTATTCAAGAACGCTTAAAGCCTTGAATATTCAACAAACCTGTCGAGTCATCAATTCTAGGAACGTATCTCGAATGGTTCTCTTCCAGGAACACTCACACAAAATCCAGGGATGATCGTCGTTGTTCCCTTCCGTTGTCGACCCGTCGGTGATACTCTTCAAAGCTTATCAATGGCACCTAGGCGTCATCACTTGATTCTTCGAGATGTACTGACCGCAATACGCGAGTCGCTCAATCATCGTAACTTCTTCACTGGCTTCGCCAGGCTACTCACTGACTCACTCACTGTCCTGACCCTTCGTCCTCTCGCGCTTATATCCGCTCTCCTTTTATTCGCGATTTTTCCAGGTGTCCCCTCGGTGCGTAGCACAGAGAAAGGTGTAGATTCTTTTCGCCCGTTCGTGTGCAGAATTTGTGGCCGCCGCGTTGATTTCTCGCATTCTCCCAATTTTGCGCACGGCTTTACAATGTTGCCACGGCGTCTTCGGTGGATAGGGTAAGGGCGCGCTCTCGGCGTCCTCTGATGCTTGTTTGTTTCGTTGTGCGAGCTCCGTCGTGGCTAAACATCGGCGTCCGAATTTCACGCCACCGTTTGAAATCGGCGACGCGCTCTTATTTGAGCGCTGGTTTGTGACAATGCATTGCCTTTCGCGCGCTGGAAGCGGGCACCTTGATTCTTCCCTGACTCAGCTCCAATCATTGCCAACAATCGCACGCTTCCACTTGCACGTGAAAGCGTGCCCGGCCATGCCTGTGATATGGAATTTATACCGATGAATGAAATTCTCCTCGAGTGTCCATATTGCCACACGTGCTCATTTCGTTCAATTTTAATATTACGCCCCGTTACAATGTAAGTGCTGCCTTGCGCAATGCGTCCCGAATGACTGAGAACTATCTAGATAATCCTAGAACCTTCCGATGAGATTACGTGCACAGCCCGAACATTTAGTTCGGGCTGTGCACATAGTTCTGGAACTTATGCAGCCGCTAGCGATAACGCTAGAATTTTCGATGATACATGTATAAAAGCCCGACGCGCTTGACCGCTTGTCAGTTTTATCGAGGGCCGACGCTCTCTTTGCCGCTGCAAAGAGAGCGTCGTCCCACAGGCAATCAATAAGTTACAGCAATACAGTGTGTATTGCTGTAAATTGACTTTCCGTTTCCCGGCCAGAAGTTCGGCCAAATAAAGAATCACACTTGTACACGCCTCCTGCTGCCTTTGTCTACGTCACAGCCGCGTGATATCTAGTGCAGGTGCTGCTTCTTCCATGATTCGGACGCCCCCCGTGAGGCGCTGGCCCAAGCCGCAAAGAAGACGACACCAAGAACAACCCTGATAGTCGAACTAGGCGTAGGCAGAAGGGACTACAGCAAGAGCGCGGGCTCCTGCCGGAAAACACCAGGCAAACGAACACTTTGGCTTCAAACACAGCGACGTTGACAGCCCCTATGCCACCTGCATCAATCGTGCTCCGGAAACCCATGGAGCCTCGAGCTTTCCGTGGATCATAGCCGGAAAACCCGGAAACTTGGCTTGAAACATATGACCCTGTAGCCGCCTTCAACAACTGCAATTCCGAAGAGCAAGCTGCGCCACGCCTACTTCTACCTGGAAGAGGCGGCAAGGGCTTGGATCGAGAATCGGGAGTCCTCACATCAAACCTGGGATCTCTTCCGCAGCGCATCCTGCACACGTTCATGAGCGTCGTCGGAAAGGAAAGGGCCGCTTCATTGCTCGACACCCGGGTGCAGCAACCCAACGACAATGTCATCTTCACGGAAGAGATGACGCGACTTTTGCGCCAGGCCGACGCTGCTATGCCTGAAGACAAAAAAAAGAAAAAAGAACCGGCAGATCCCACGCATTGTAAGAATCGATGTAATGTGAAGCAGCCAGCAAGGAGCAAATGATGATGTACGTAACATTCGTGTCATGATTTCCATGTAAGGACCTGTTATTTGTGTCCGTCATACAGTCACATTGCGCAATACCAATATTGGTGTATATCAAGCTAGCGAACGGGACGCAAGTGCACCATGAGCGTGGCATGTAAATCACGTTGTACATGACATGCATTTCGTGATTTTGATTACACCGCCTGACCATTCATGTTCTTCATACAGTCACGTGGCGCAATAGCAATTGTGGTGTATATCGCTAGCGTACTAGACGCAAGCGCACCATGAGCGTGGCATGTAAATGGCGTTGTACATGACATGCATGTGATGAATTTCATGTTACCACCTGCCACTTATATTCGTTATACAGTGACGTCACGCAATATCGATTTTGCTATATATCAAGCTAGCGAAATGGCCGCGAGCGTACCATGAGTGTGGCATGCAAGTCGTGCTGCGCATGACATGTCATGATTTCCATATTACCACTTGTCATTTATGTTCGTCCTACAATCAAGTCCCGCAATACCAAATTTGGTGTATATCAACCTAGCGAAATGTTCGTGAGCGTGCCTGAGCCGTGGCATGTAGGATCATGTTGTACATGACATGGTCGTCATGATTATCATATTACCACCTGTCAGTTATGTTGGTCATGCAGAAATGTCTCATCATATGATATTTTGGATATCTCAATTCAAGGAAACGGCCGCAGGAGGGGCACCAGGGCGATGGCGTGTAAATCATACCATTCATGACAAGGTAGTCATGATTTCCATGATATGACCATTCATTCATGTTCGTCATATGGGCATGTTCTGCCATACCAACCAAATTTGGTATAAATCCCATTAACGATACGGTCAGGAGAGCACAAAGTCGTAGGCGGCTATTTAGATAGATAGATAGATAGATAGATAGATAGATAGATAGATAGATAGATAGATAGATAGATAGATAGATAGATAGATAGATAGATAGATAGATAGATAGATAGATAGATAGATAGATAGATAGATACGCTCAATGTCGAACGAAATTCGCTAAGAAACGCTTCGCATTTAAAAGTCCGCCTGCGTATGCGGGGCGTGAAACAAGAACTGTTCGCAGGACTTGTCCGCAACCCGCCCAAGACGGTCTCCCAATTCCTGGCCGAGGGAACGACGATCGGAAAGGCGCTTGAAATGCGTACCAGCCAGCACAACCGCCGCATTCCCACGACGACCTACGGCCAGGGTCAAGCGCTGCATTCCGATGACCTGCCTGAGACCATCAGAGCGATCGTTCGGGAGGAGATCCGCAGATTGTAGCAGTCCCCTTAGCCTCAACTGGAGCCAATCGTTGACGTCGTGCGCCAGGAAATCCAGCAATATCTGGGAGCACCCGAACCAGCGCAGCCTGATTCACAAGCGACGAGCTACGCTGCTGCAGCGCGTCGTAGCGCACCCCTTCCGTGAGCACGTGAACGCGCCACACCGCCGCAGTTCCGACAACAGACACCGCCGCTACCGGCACCGGTGCCATACCGCCCACCTGTTGACCAACGCTAAGCCCCGTGGAACACCGACGTCTGGCGCGCAGCCGACCACCGCCCACTCTGCTACCATTGCGGAGAAGCTGGTCACACCTACTCCACGGCCTGTACAGACATATGGAGCTGCGTGGTTTCGCATTCGACGCTCCTTGTACACAGTGGCGTGAAAGACCACACGATGTCGCAGACTACCTCGCATGAGTGGAGTGGACGCCCCGACAATCTTCCTTTTCGCCTTCGCCAGGGAAACTCCGCCACCGGAAGAAGACCTGACGACACGACGTAGAAGCAGCGGAGCAAATTGACGTAGTTGGGACACGACGCCGAGACCCAACCCCAACGGCAGACGACGAACTAGCGACCTTGACATTCTCATCAACAGCCACGTCACCACTCTGGTCGACACTGGGGCCGACTCTTCGGTGATCAGTGGGCCGTTCGCCGCGGAGCTGGAAAAAAGTGAAGACAGCTAGGAATGGACCCGAAATGCGCACATCTGGAGGCCAACTCATTACGCCTACTAGAGTCTGCACGGCGAGAGTCACGATTGACAGCCACCATATCCGGCGAGCTTTGTGGTCCTGCAGCACTCTTTGAGGGACGTCATTCTAGGCATGGATTTCTTAAATCAGCACGGCGCAGTCATTGACCTACGATCCCAATCGATAACACGTTCCGCGGACAATGCCATCGCGCAGGATAGGAAAATTGGTCACCATCCCTTGAATGCGATTGAAGAGCACGTCACCGTTCCGCCTCTCTCCAGCATCATTTACGGTCGACACTGATGTACCCGCAGACTTAAAAGGCTTCATCGAGGGCGACCAGAAGCTGCTTCGGGGCCGTCAAATCTGCGTCGCAAGAGGCACAGCAGAGCTGCGGGATGGCAAAGCGAGGGTAATACTCACAAATTTCAGCCACGAATACAGACACCTGAACTTTGGTACGACAGTCGCCTACAGGCATGATTTCGTGGACGCCAGCAGGGATTTTGGCCCCTTCGATGCTACTGAAACCCGCCTCGGCGAATCGAGGTCCCCAACCAGTATTCGACATCAAAACGAGCCTTCCGAAGCACGAGCAAGACCAGTTCGAAGCCCTGCTCCAGCGATTCAAGGAGTGCCCGCAAGAAACTGCCGGAACAATCCGTAAGATCCTGTATCGAGTTTCTACGCGAGAACGCGAAGCCGCAAAGAAACAAGTCGATGAAATGCTACACGATGACATAATCCAGCCTTCGAAGAGTCCGTGGGCGTCTCCCGTGGTGTTGGTGAAGAAGCACGATGGAACACTACGTTCCTCCGTCGACTATCGTCGCCTGAATCAGATCACAAAGAAGGATGTGTATCCTCTACCTCATATATACGACGCCCTGGATCGACTCCACAATGCGTACTTTTAATCGATTGACCTCAAGACAGGTTACTGGCACATCGAAGTCTACGAGAGAGACCGAGAGAAGACGGCATTTATAAGACCAGATGGCCTGTTCGAGTTCAAGGTCATGCCCTTCGGTGTTTGCTCGGCAACAGCGACTTTCCAACGCGTTATGGACACAGTGCTGCCTAGCTTGAAGTCACAGATGTGCCTCGTGTACATGGACGACGTCCGTGGGTTTGCCTCAAACTTCGACGAACACCTCCGGCGCCTTGAAGCTGTACTTAAACGATCAAGACCTCGGGACTCACCCTGAAGCCAGAAAAGCGTCGTTAGCGTACGGGGAGCTCTTGTTCCTGGGCGACGTCATCATAAAGAACGGCAACGTCCTCGTAAAGAACTTCTCTCCCGTCCCAGTCAGCTACCTTATGGTTGTACCTTCGGCACTGCGACCAAAAATTCTGCTGGCGCTGCACGACGACCCGACGGCTGGTCACCTCGGTTTCTCCTGCACCGTCGCGGGGATACAAAAAAAGTACTACTGGGCACGCCTGACCGCCGAGGTCACTCGTTACGTGAGGACATGCGGGGACTGTCAGCGACGCAAGACACCACCGACAAGGCCAGCCGGACTTCTGCAGCCCGTCTCACCACCTCGCCGATCGTTTCAGCTAAATTGTTATGGATTTGTAGCGCACTAGTGCGGGCTACATGACCCGACCAGGAGAAGACGACGACAACGACGCAACAAGCGCGAGAGAGTCGTGCCTGTTCTCGTTTGCGTCAACATAAATATGCTTTAGAGGAAACACATTACTAGTGGTTTCACAGAATCGACATCTGTCTGTTCCCAGAAATTAGTGACCTGGGCTTCGCCTGATCGCTCTCGCTTCCTGATTTGTGCTCGCCTCAGCCGCTTCGCTTGGCCTTCAGCTGCCAGGAACTCGAGCACCGCAGTCTTCGCAGTCCTTCCTGAAGCTGGACAGTCATGACCTCTCATCATGTGCCGTTATCATCGCCACAACCCCACGAGCCCGAGGTTTCCGCTCTCAAGCTCCCTGAGTTCTGGTCGTCGGACTCGGAACTTTAATTGGTCACCGTGGAGTCATTGTTCCGTCGTCATCGGCTCACCTCGCAATTGAGCATGCATGACCATATCGTCGGAGTGCTTGCGCCTCATACTGCTGCGGTCGTTCGCAATGTTCTACTCTCTCCTCCAGCCGCTCATCCCTATGATCATCTGAAGGAGACGCTAATCAGGCGCACTACCGACAGCGAAAAACATTGACTGCAGTAACTCCTTACATTAGAGGAGCTCGGCGATCGCAAACCTACTGACCTACTGCGTCGCATTCAAACCTTGGTGCCCGATCTCGCTGCGTCACCGAACAACGCACTTCTTTGGGAAATTTTTCTGCAGCGCCTTCCAACACGGGTGCGCATGATTCTGACAGCGTCTTCAGCATCCACACTGGAATTTATGGCTCAGTTGGCCGACAAAATTATGGATGTTGGTTTTCCCTATGTGGCCCCATCTCGTCACCCTACAGGCGCTTCGTCCAACAGCACAGCTAGTGCGACAGTTATGCGCGTCTCCTCGCTGCTAATGAGGACCTGACCCGAAAAGTAGAGCAACTTACTGCTGAAGTCGCTGCCTTCCGAACAAACCAGCCGCGTCCTTCATCACGAACTCGTCGCCTCAGCCCTAATCGCTCGGGCCACCATTCAGCTAGTCCCTACAGGCTTTGCTGGTACCACCGTCGTTACGGGTCGCGTGCAAACATCTGTCGCCAGCCTTGTTGGTACGTGGGAAACGACCGGGCCGAACACTGACGGCGACCGCTGTTCCCGGCCCCAGGCACAGTCGCCTCTTCCACGTTACGGATCGTAGCACCAAGGTCCGCTACCCCGTCGATACTGGCGCTGAAATCTGCGTCCGTCCTCCTACGTTGGCTGAAAGACGGCATCCTCCCGACTCCGCTCCTCTCACCGCGATGAACGGATCCTATATCGGGACCTACGGCCAAAAGTCGGTGACTCTTGACATTGGCCTCATATGTACCTTTAGCTGGTTCTTTGTCACCGCGGATGTGCGCCAACCAATAATCGGAGCCGACTTCCTATTGCACTAGAAGCTCGTCGTTGACATGCGGCAGAGCCGCATCCTGGACCCTGGGACAATTAAGGCTTAGGCATCCAAGGCGTTTCCTGTCGCGCTTCAGCCACTCCAGGCTTCTCTAGGCGCACGCAACCGTTCCCGACCCTTGGTCAAGCGTCATTGCCGAGTTTCGCGACGTCTTCCGACCACCCTCCTTTCAGTACTCAACCGCCCACAGCGTGACACATCACATCGTCACGAAGTGCCCTCCGGTATTTGCCCAGGCTCGTCGCCTCGCACCAGTTCGTCTTGCTGTTCCCCAAAAAGGAGTTTGAGCACATGCTTGACCTTGATTTCATTTGTCCCTCCTCAAGTCTTTGGGCCTCACCACGCCACATAGTGCCTAAACAGACTGGTGATTGGCGCCCATGCGGTGATTACCGTGCTCTTAACAAGGTCACTGTCCCGGAGTGGTACCCGATTCCTCATATCCGGGATTTCACTTCGGCACTGCACCGCTGGACCATTTTAGCAAGATCGACCGTGATGAAAGCCTATCACCAGATCCCAGGCGAACACGCAGACATTCTGAAGACCGCCCTTATAACACCCTTTGTCCTGTTCGAGTATTTACTCATGCCATTTGGTCTCCGCGACGCGGCACAAACCTTTCAACGTTTCGTCGACCAGGTGTTACGTGGCTTGACCTGCTCCTTCACCTAGTTCGACGGTATACTCGTCTTCAGTACCTCTACTGAAGCTCACAAGCACCAGCTACGTCAAGAGCTTGAGAGACTGGAAAGTTCAGCCTTGTTGTTAACGGCCCTAACAGTGAGTTCCGGGTCACGCAGCTGGAATTTCTCGGCCATCACGTCAACTCTCACGGCATTTGTCCACTACCGACTCGTGTAACTGCCATTCGTGAGTTTCCTCAGCCAGACACCAACAGGGAACTGCGTGAATTTCTTGGCCTCGCCAACTTTTATAGTCGTTGCATTCCTCGCGGCGCTGATATACTGCAGCCTCTCAACGACCTTCCCACGGGCGTCAAAACACCGATTATCCCGTTACCCTGGAACGATGCGGCTGAGCATGCATTTAGAGATATTAAAGAAGCCATTGCCGGCGCTACGCTCCTCGCCCACCCTAAAGGGACGCTCCCATCATGCGTCATGGTGGACCCATCTGACACTGCCGTCGCCGCAGTCCTTCAATAGTCAGTTGCTGGCGCTTGGCAGCCCATCGCCTTCTTTTCCGATAAGCTTGCCCCTCTCGAGCGCCGCTACAGCACCTTCAGGCCGAGAGCAACTCGCCATCTACTTGGCTGTGAAGCACTTTTGCCATTTCCTCGAGGGACGCGTCTTTGACATCCTTACGGATCATAAACCACTGACGCCTGCATTAACGTCCATCAGCACTTCTTACGCACCCCGCGAAATCAGCAGCTCGCCTTCATCTCGGCTGTCGGAAACAAGGGGATCGTCATAGCTGCCGACTACCTCATCCGCTACGCCGAAACAAGGGCCCTGCCCAGATGCAGCGCCACCAAGGTAGCCAAGTTCTTCGTTCGGCACATCGTCCTGCGTCTTGGCGCCTCAGAGGTCCTCATTACCGACCGAGGCACGACCTTTAAGTGGAGCTAACTCAGGGGAGCTTGAGATACAGCCAGACAAACCACTGCCGAACCACCGCCTTACCTCGCACAGACCAATGGCCTCACCGAGCGTCTCATCAAGACCATCACTGACACGCTGGCCATGTCTGTCGATGTCGAGCACAAGACGTGGTATGCAATCCTTCCGTACGTGACCTTCGCGTACAACACGGCCGTACCAGAAACGACGCAGGTGACGCCATACAAGTTGGTCTACGGACGGAGCCCGGCAACCATAGGCGTATCTACCGGGCGGGGAGGCGGGGGGGGGGGGGGGCAAGGGGGGCGCCAGCTCCTCCCCCCCCCCCCCCACTCAGAAAACTTAGGGGGCGGAGCCCACCCACTTTCGACGGTGGTCACTTTCGGCTGCACACTGGGAAACCATCAAGTGAGAAGTTGTACTTCTACACAACAATCATTTAATTATATTATGAAATTTGTCTTACGCTTCTCCTGTGTCGATTGTTTTCCGTGTATCACGACCACGCACTGTAGGTTCGCTGCGGTGCGGGCCGCCTATTGCGACGCTTGCGCGCTGTGAGCTACAGCATTGCAGGAAAGGTCTATCGCTGATTAGGGGCTCTATAACGTTAGAGCATTGTGTCAAAACTTTATTATGCCATGCGTGGCCTCAAATTTACATAATCGTTGACGCAAATACGACGTAAACGCTTTAAGGACTGATCAAACGCTCTTCTTGTTTCAGCAAATTAATTTTCTTTCATCAGAAAGGAATAGTATTACCGCTGCTCTATATCAAATTAGCTATCAGCCGGTTAGTGTGCAGAAGTATCGAATGTTTTGGGCCGCATTGGGGGGAGCTAAAGAAGGTTTCCGCTTTCATTCCCGATTAATCTGTAGGCCTTCCTTATCGTATGGTAGCTTAGAGCGATAACGCCGGCTTGGAACAAGGCGAGGAATAAGGCAATGTACTCGAGTACATTGGGAAGCCCAACTTTCATGCTTCTCCCGCAGCTTGATCTACCGGAACAGGGAAATGGTCAAGGTCCACGGTTTTCTGGACTAAGGTGACTGAATTGACGCGCAGCGCTCCTTCTTTTTCTTCCTCCCTCTCTCCCTCTCTCAGCAAGGATGAGTTCACAAAGTTGAATACGCGCTCAAATTTCAGCTTAGCATCGTTATGGTACAACTGAAATTATTTATTATACTCATATGAATCCGTCCCGCCAGCAGCTATAAGTATTCATTGCCAATGTGATCTGCGGGCAGACATTTTGGATTACATTCAGAATGACACATTGCCTGGCTACTCCAACAGTGTTTAGTGTGCACACATCATTTTAACCCCACCCTGTTTCACAGATTTGTGAGGTCGCGTATCGAGTACGCAATTTTAGGACACACCAAAAATTTTTGACGAGTGGCGAAGAACCGATGGTCAAAAATGTGCCCTATAACGCTATTGAAACATGCAGGAGTGGTCTTTACGCGATGGATCATATTGGGGTCATTTGTTGCATCGCTTTACGAGCAGGTGCTGTGCACATGACCGCGAAAATTTCGGCCAATCATAAACAACTAACGACCGATGCTCATGGAAACAATGCGGTGTAGTCTAATCTTAGAATTACCCACATTTATTTCAAACAAAATTTGTTCTTACAGCGTTTGCACAAGCGTATGTACTTGGAGGGGCCGGAAGGCCCTCCAAGCAATGTTGCAAATACAAATACAACGAGGATAAAAAATGTACTACGCCCCTAATACCACAAGTTCTTGCTTAAAAAAATACTTGTGGTTGAGAAGGTAAAAGTAATAGTAATCTAATGATAGTAATACTAACAATGCCATAGAAACACTCTCACTAGGAGTAAACAAGACAAAAAACCAGATGCGGAAATGTGAATGTGTACAAAAGTGCAATACTAATTACGGAAAAAAAGGTGCAGTCACTGCTATTTACAATAAAAAGAACGCAATTATTCGTGCGGAGCCCGCCACCGACATATTGTATTCATGCACAAACACGTATGGGCATTGTATAAAAAGTGTTGCTTTTAATACTATTACATACATAACAGATGTGGAGGGTTTTTTCAAAAAGAGCCAAATGCAGAAACCGAAACTGGGCTAAATTTCACGGGTGCGTCAAGCGCACTTAAGTATATTTAACCTACAAAGCAGTTGGAATAAAAACGGGGCAAGTCCTGATCGTAAGGTGAAATCAAAAAAGGCAGTTTCTAATTAAAAATCAGCCAAATCCTGAATGCATTTCAAATTGAGCCACATTTATTGAACGAGCTTTGTGTCAACAATCCAAACAAGCAACATGGTGCATTCAAATCTGTTTAATTTGTGTCCTAGTCGATTCGCTATCGTGTTTGCGTTCCAGAACTAGTTTTTCTGGGCCGAGTTGGTGCTTACTGATGGACATAATGTTGTGGGGCAAAAGTCGCATATAAAGAGTAAGACGTCGACTTTCCTACTTATTTTTGCTTCTTACTGTTTCTTTTCGAGTTTAGAGCTACAATATCATGTCCTTCTTTCGCTCCAAGACGGTATATGTGAAATCGAAGACGAATGAAATGAAGATATTGGAGACCGATCTATTCCTTGAAGAAGTGATCCGAAACGGCCCGGCATAAAACCAGCTCAAAATAAGAGCTGGAGCACTTTTCAAGGGCTTCAGTAGAAGTCAAGAACAAAAAAAAAACGAAAAAAAATCCGTCCGACAATCGAGAATAGTGCGCCTTTTGCCAGGAAGGACCACTTGCTGTTCAAGTCTACTTATCGCCATCACATCCACGCAACAAAGAACGGCACCGACGTAAGCACAAGGATGGTGTTAATTTTATCGTAAAATATTGTTATACCGTTCATTCGCTACGTTTTAGATTTCTTTTACGAACTAATTCAAACTCAAATGAAATGTTCAAATCTATAAGAGCCAAATCGAAAGTTTACTCCTGAAAACCATATAGATTTTCGCCGTAATATAGATTTGAAGTATTTAGGCGACAGGAACACACTGGAAAAGCGTTGTTGGAGCAGGCCCAGCCATATCGTCAGTAGCAAAAAAGTGCGTTCTTCTAAGTTTCAGTTAAAGTGCACTTGGCTCTTTTTGAAAAAAAAAACACCACTGATATTGCTTTGGTTGTCTTAGCGTATGCTACATAAAACTGACTGTGCATTGTGTCTAATGCCATTAAACGCTCCTAACCTTATTCTATTTCTTTATGTGAAAAATCACATGAAATTATCTGGTCTCTCTCTCTCTTTCTTTCTCTCTCTCTCTCTCTCTCTCTCTCTATATATATATATATATATATATATATATATATATATATATATATATATATATATATATATATATATATATATATATATATATATATATATAGGTCGCAGTTCGGGTCCTGCCGGTGGCAAGTTATCTTCTCGTCCACTTTCCTTTCCTCACATTTACATCACAATTACTTCTAATAACGTCCCCTATACTTTCCTTGGCCATCATTGTCTGTTAGTTTTCATTAATAATGTGTTTAAAAAAGTAAACGAGCCCTTAAGTTCACACTTCTTTCCTTCGTTCATAGCCGAGGGTCTCGTTCTGGCAGACTTGTTGCCTTCAGGTGGTATGCGAGGGATTATTGGTCAGCTCCCAGCTCGTAATAAGATCACGTACTACGTGACGCCTACAGGCAAAAAGGGTGTTCTACACTCGCCGTAATGGCAACAGGCGGCGCTGACTGACGCTCCCACGTTTAAATGAACATATATACCCTAAAAATGTGGACGGAGGGATGACCGCCACCGTAGCTCAGTGGTAGAGCATCGGACGCGTTATTCGAAGGTCGCAGGTTCGGATCCTGCCGGTGGCAAGTTATCTTTTCGTCCACTTTCCTTTCCTCACATTTACATCACAATTACTTCTAATAACGTCCCCTATACTTTCCTTGGCATCATTGTCTGTTACTTTTCATTAATAATGTGTTTAACAAAGTAAACGAGCCCTTAAGTTCACACTTCTTTCCTTATATATATATATATATATATATATATATATATATATACAAAAAAGTCAAACAGGCGCGCGTGCGAAGCAGTTTTATTTACGTTTCGCTCGGGGTCCGAGTTCATCAGAATGAAATGTGTTGCAACAGTGCCGTTAATATACATGCCCATATCAGGCGGAGTGAAGATGTCTTAACAAAAGCTGATATACAAACGTGTAGTTATCGGTGAAATTGCGCATGAACAGCTCAGGACAATAGCTCACACATTTGATACACTGACGACGCTGAAAATATACACGAGTAACAATGTAAGAAATGTAAAAAAAACGAAAAAAAAAGAAAGAAGAAAAAACTAGAATCGGTAAGGTGAAAGCACTAAGAAACACAAAAGCACCAAATCTTTACGGTAATGTAAGTACAATGCCCGTTTTATGCCCACGATAGATATGTTACAACGACAAGCAGCTCAACTTGCCAGCGCATTCGTTTAAACCAGACGCGATGGTTTCGAACTTATGAATCAGGAAGGATTCGCGGGCTTCCCTGTCGTGATTTGAGCAAAATTCAGACTCAAGTAACGTGACCTTAAGGTTATTGAAAGAGTGACCGGGGAGATGCACATGTTTTGAAATGGGCAGGTACGGCAACGTGTTATTTGCTGTATGACACCGTTTTGTCGTCCTATTCGTGTCTCACTTGTGTGTGTGTTTTATTAGCGGCAATATGTCATACAGCAAACAACACCAACTAGGCCAAGAAGAAGTTCTCCTTAGGCAACGTGTTAGCGTGAGATTTATGATTGTTAAATCGTAATCGGAAAGGGCCTTCTCTTTTCCGTAACAGTACCTATACCGTTACGGAAAACTTATCCAGCTACGTAGATTCCCTCATTAGCAATATCCGGGCTACATTTCCGTCTTTCGTGAAAGACACTACTAACTTTCTGTCCAATATAGTTGAAAGGCTCTCTATTAGTGACACTTGATGTAGCGTCTCTACATACTAACATTCCTCATGTTGACGGCATCAGGGCTGTCGTCGAATCCTACGAAGAAATTTTGGCCGACAAACCGATTGACAGCAGCACATTAAAGACTTTACTTAGACTGATTTTAGAGCTCAACAACTTTGTATTCGATGATACACTACAACCAAATCAGTTGAACGTCGATGGGCACACGCATTGGTCCAAATTACGCCAACATTTTTATGGGCCACCTAGAAAATAAGTTTTTGCTAAATCAGATCCTTAAACCATTCTATTACAAACGGTTCATTGATGACGTGTTTCTTATTTGGCCACATGGTGAACAGGAGCTTCTTTCATTCATAAATGATTTCAACAATGCCCACCCTTCAATATCATTTTCTCATACGTATTCTGCGTCCACTATCCACTTTATTGATGTGACCATTTCCGTCGTAAACGACAAATTGTCCACTGCACTGTATAGAAAGCCGACAGATCGACAATATTTGCATTTCGACAGCAGTCACGTTAAACACTGCAAAACCAGCATTCCGTACAGCCAAGCATTACGCTTCAAAAGAATCTGCTCTGACCCATCCAACTTTCAAAAAAATTGTGCAATGCTTAAAAACGCCTGGTTGAAGCAAACGTACCCGCCGCAGTTAGTTGATGATGCGATCCAGCGCGCAGACACATGTGACCGCAGAACGCTTCTTTGTTCCACGAAGCCACCTACTCAGCCATCCCAGACAAACTTAGTGCTAACCCATTGGGCATCAGTCCCACGTGTTTCGGCTGTACTAAACAAGCACCAGAACATTCTCATGCAAAGTGAGCGCCTGAAAAACATCTTCACCGAACCACCCAGAGCCGTGTACCGCAGAGCTAGAAACCTTCGCGACATACTATCATCTTCATGGTTGCCTAAGATTGATCGCCCAAACGCCATCGGATGTCATCCATGCCACAAACCGCGATGCAAGATATGCCCCCATATGTGTACCTCCAACAGGTCGCCAGTACGTCTTCAAAATTTCGTTTAAAAGTTAAAGGTGACTTCGACTGTGACACAAAAAACGTAATTTATATGCTCTAATGTACGGTATGCAACAAACAGTATATCGGACAAACAGAAGGCCCTTTCCGATTACGATTTAACAATCATAAATCTCACGCTAACACGTTGCCGTACCTGCCCATTTCAAAACATGTGCATCTCCCCGGTCACTCTTTCAATAACCTTAAGGTCACGTTACTTGAGTCTGGATTTCGCTCAAATTATGACAGGGAAGCCCGGGAATCCTTCCTGATTCATAAGTTCGAAACCATCGCGTCTGGTTTAAACGAATGCGCTGGCAAGTTGAGCTGCTTGTCGTTGTAACATATATATCGTGGGCATAAAACGGGCATTGTACTTACATTACCGCAAAGATTTTGTGCTTTGTGTTTCTTAGTGCTTGCACCTTACCGATTCTAGTTTTTTCTTCTTTCTTTCTTTTTTTTTACATTTCTTACATTTTTACACGTGTATATTTTCAGCGTCGTCAGTGTATCAAATGTGTGAGCTATTCTCCTGAGCTGTTCATGCGCAATTTCACCGATAACTACACGTTTGTATATCAGCTTTTGTTAAGACATCTTCACTCCACCTGATATGGGCATGTATATTAACGGCACTGTTGCAACACATTTCATTCTGATGAACTCGGACCCCGAGCGAAACGTAAATAAAACTGCTTCGCACGTTCGTCTGTTTGACTTTTTTGTGAATGTTGCACCGGTCCTAGAAACCCTTTGTTCATTCGTTATATATATATATATATATATATATATATATATATATATATATATATATATATATATATATATATATATATATATATTGTCACGTGGTCGTGACGTCGACGAAGGCAGAAGTCGGTAGGTCCAAAATGAAACTGTTTATTAGGCCGAACTTGTGGCCGGTAAACAGAAAATCAGATTACAGCAATACACGCTGCACTGATAGCGGCGAACAGAGCGTCGGCCGTCGATGAACTGAACTTCGTTGGAACGCGCCGGCTTTTATAAATCACGCGTCGAACATTCTAGCCTTATCACTAGTCGTCGCGCAAGCTCTCGAATAATCTTGGGTGTTCGCGTCTTGCGCGCAATCTTAACAAAATGATCTACTGGAATCGTGAACCTTCTCGAACACTGCAGGCACTGTTTGTTCACAGTCTTTGTGGGCGTAAACCGAATACAGTACAAGTAAAATAAGAAATGCGCGTGACAATGCCCCCCCTCTGAAAAAGCATCGTCCCGATGCTTTAAACAGAACACGTGGGGGGTAAATGCATGCAACAATAACAACCATCAAGCGAGAAAGTACAATAATCACTAGGCACAAGCAAGAAAGTACAACAATAAATCAAAAAGTACGGTCCTCAGGTCCACTAACGCGCGTAAAACGGCTTGAGGCGCACGACATGGACGACTTCAGGCCGTGAGCGGCGCCGCTGAGAGTTCGTAATGCCGTCGGGAACGACCTCGTAGTCTAGAGCGCCTACACGTCGAAGCACCTTGTAAGGCCCGAAGTATCGCCGAAGAAGCTTTTCACAAAGTCCACGTCGGCGTATGGGTGTCCAGACCCACACACGGTCGCCAGGCTGGTATTCCACGAAGCGTCGTCGAAGGTTGTAGCGACGGCTGTCGGTCTTTTGCTGGCACTGGATACGCAGACGGGCGAGTTGCCGGGCTTCTTCGGCGCGCCGTAGGTAGGCGGTGACGTCGACGTTTTCTTCCTCGGTGACGTTTGGTAACATCGCGTCGAGCGTCGTTGTCGGGCTGCGTCCGTAGACCAACTTGTATGGCGTCATCTGGGTCGTTTCTTGCACGGCCGTGTTGTACGCGAAGGTCACATACGGAAGGATGGCATCCCACGTCTTGTGCTCGACGTCGACGTACATGGCCAGCATGTCGGCGATGGTCTTGTTAAGACGCTCGGTGAGGCCGTTGGTCTGCGGGTGGTACGCGGTGGTCCGGCGGTGGCTTGTGTGGCTGTATCCCAAGATCGCCTGAGTTAGGTCAGCCGTAAACGCCGTACCTCTGTCGGTGATGAGAACCTCTGGGGCGCCGTGTCGAAGGACGATGTTCTCAACGAAGAACTTGGCTACCTCGGCGGCACTGCCTTTAGGCAGGGCCTTTGTTTCGGCGTAGCGGGTGAGGTAGTCGGTAGCTACGACGATCCATTTATTTCCGCAAGTCGACGTTGGGAACGGCCCCAGGAGGTCCATCCCGATCTGCTGGAACGGTCGCCGAGGAGGCTCGATCGGCTGAAGGAAGCCTGCTGGTCTTGTGGGCGGTGTCTTCCGTCGCTGACAGTCTCGGCACGTCCTTACGTAGCGGGCGACGTCGGCGGCAAGACGCGGCCAGAAGTACTTTTCCTGTACTCTGGCGAGCGTGCGGGAAAGTCCGAGGTGTCCAGCCGTCGGGTCGTCGTGTAGAGCCTGCAGGACTTCTGGTCGCAAGGCTGAGGGCACTACGAGAAGGTAGTTGGCTCGAAGTGGCGAGAAATTCTTCTTTAGGAGAATGCCGTTTCGCAAGAAAAACGACGCGAGTCCTCGCTTGAATGCCTTTGGAACAATGGCGGTCTTGCCTTCGAGGTAGTCCACAAGGCCCCTGAGTTCCGGGTCGGCTCGCTGTCGTTCGGCGAAGTCGTCGGCACTTATGGTTCCCAAGAAGAAGTCATCCTCCTGGTCATCCTGCGGCGGCGGGTCGACGGGGGGCGCGAGACAAGCAGTCGGCGTCAGAGTGTTTTCGTCCGGACTTGTAAACGATGGTAACGTCGAATTCTTGAAGTCTCAGACTCCATCTGGCGAGACGACCTGAAGGGTCCTTCAGGTTAGCTAGCCAACACAAGGCGTGGTGGTCGCTCACAACTTTGAAGGGCCTGCCGTAGAGGTAGGGGCGAAACTTTGACGTTGCCCAGATGATGGCAAGGCACTCCTTTTCTGTTGTGGAATAGTTGGCTTCTGCCTTGGATAGCGACCGGCTAGCATAACTGATAACCCTTTCCACGCCGGCATTTCTCTGGACAAGAACGGCGCCGAGTCCTACGCTGCTTGCGTCGGTGTGGATTTCCGTGTCGGCGTGTTCGTCGAAATGCGCAAGTATTGGAGGCGTCTGCAGGCGTCGTTTCAATTCTTGAAATGCTTCGACTTGCGCCGTTTCCCACTTGAATTCCACGTCGTTTTTCGTGAGCTGAGTTAGTGGCTCGGCGATGCGTGAAAATTCCTTGACGAAGCGTCTATAATAGGCGCACAAGCCGAGAAATCGGCGTACGGCCTTCTTGTCGGTGGGCGGCGGGAAAGCAGCGATGGCAGCTGTTTTCCGTGGGTCGGGGCGAACTCCAGACTTGCTGATGACGTGACCCAAGAAAAGAAGTTCCTCGTACGCGAAGCGGCACTTTTCTGGCTTCAGGGTGAGTCCGGAGGCCTTTATTGCTTGAAGTACAGCTTCAAGGCGCCGGAGATGTTCGTCGAAGTTCGAAGAAAACACAACGACGTCGTCCAAGTACACAAGGCAGGTCTGCCACTTCAAGCCGGCGAGTACAGTGTCCATAACACGTTGGAACGTCGCAGGTGCCGAGCAAAGACCGAAGGGCATGACCTTGAATTCGAAGAGGCCGTCTGGTGTGATAAAGGCAGTCTTCTCTCGGTCTCTCTCGTCGACTTCGATTTGCCAATACCCGGTCTTGAGGTCCATCGACGAAAAGTACATCGCGTTGTGGAGTCGATCCAGGGCGTCGTCTATGCGTGGGAGAGGATACACGTCCTTCTTCGTGATTTTGTTCAGGCGACGATAATCGACGCAGAAGCGTAGGGTTCCGTCCTTCTTCTTCACTAAGACCACGGGTGACGCCCATGGACTCTTGGACGGCTGAATGATGTCGTCGCGTAGCATTTCGTCGACCTGTTTCTTAACGGCTTCACGTTCACGTGTCGAAACTCGATACGGGCTTTGGCGGATTGGGCGGGCGCTTTCTTCTGTTATAATGCGATGTTTAGCGAGTGGAGTCTGTCGGATCCTTGACGACGACGAGAAGCAGTCCCTGAATTGCAGGAGCAGGGCTTCGAGCTGGCATTGCTTGTTCTTCGGAAGGCTCGGATTCACGTCGAAAACTGGTTGGGGACCTCGATTCGTCGAAGCAGGTTCCGTGGCGTCGCTGAGGGTGAAAGTGTTGCTGGCGTCTACGAATTCATTCATGAAGGCGACCGTCGTACCAATGTTGAGGTGCCTGCATTCGTGGCTGAAATTTGTAAGCATTACTTTAGCTTGGCCATCATGCAGCTCGGCGATGCCTCTTGCGACGCAAATCTGACGGTTGAGAAGCAGGTGCTGGTCGCCCTCGATGACGCCTTCCAAGTCTATCGGTTCTTCGCTGCCGACCGAAATGATGACGCTGGAGAAGGGCGGAACGGTGACGTGCTCATCTATCAAATGTAAAGCATGGGTCGCTGGCGTCGTGTGGGGCGGCAGTGCGTTTTCTGAGTTTAGGGTTATTGACTCAGACCTCAGGTCGATCACGGCGCCATGTTGACTTAGGAAGTCCATCCCGAGTATCACATCCCTGGAGCAGTGTTGTAGGATTAGAAAACTGGCGGGATAAGTCCGGTTATTGACGGTGACTCTTGCTGTGCAAACACCGGCCGGCGTTATTAAATGACCGCCAGCGGTCCGGATTTCAGGGCCTTGCCAAGCAGTCTTCACTTTCTTCAGCTTCGTCGCGAAAGGCCCACTGACGACGGAATAGTCGGCTCCAGTGTCGACGAGAGCGGTGACGTTGTGGCCGTCGAATATTACGTCGAGGTCGCTAGTTCGTCGTCGTGCGTTGCGGTTGGGTCGCGGCGTCGGGTCACGGCTGCGTCGATTTGTTGCGATGCCTCGTTGTTGCGTCGTCACGTCTTCGTCGGTCCGTGACGTTTCGCCGGCAGGGCTTCGTCTGCTTCGCGTCGTGTTCTGCAGGTTTCGTCGCGTTGTCGTCGTCGGCGGCCGCGGAGGATCTTCGGCATTTCGTCGTACAGCAACCGCACCTCCATCGGTTGCTGCCCTTAGTTTCCCGGATACGGGCTAGGCGACCGGCCCCGGTTTGGGCCAGTGTACTGCCCGCGGTGCGGCGACATGTAGCGGCCGGGCGACGGCGAACGGGAAGGTCGTCGGGGTGTCCACTGTGTTCCGGTGATGTAGTCGTCGATGTCGCGAGGCCGTTCGCCTGGCTGCGGACGCGGCGCGTTGACGGCGAATCCGCGCAGCCCCATCTGTCGGTACTGGCAGCGGCGGTACGTGTGGCCGGCCTCCCCGCAGTGGTAGCAGAGCGGGCGGTTGTCAGGGGCGCGCCAAACGTCGGTCTTCCTCGGAGCGTAGTGCTGGCCGGCGGGTGGACGGTATGGCGTCGGTGGTGGTGGCGGCGCTGTCTGGCGGCGGAAATGCGGCGGTGCGACCTCTTGACGTGGGCGTGGAGCGGGAGCGTAGCGTCGGGCTGCAGCTGCGTAGCTCATGGCTTGCGGCTGGGGCCGTGGCGGTTCAGAGGTGCCCATCGACTGCTGGATTTCCTCTCGAACGATCTCTGCGATGGAGTCCACTTGCGGCTGCGGTGAGGGTAACAGCTTGCGCAGTTCCTCCCGCACGATCGCTCGGATCGTTTCGCGCAAGTCGTCGAGAGCATAAACGGCTGGGCTGTCTTGACTCGTTGGGCGATTGTACTGGCGGGTTCGCATTTCCAGCGTCTTCTCGATCGCTGTTGCTTCCGACAGGAATTCCTGGACGGTCGTCGGTGGGTTCCGCATCAGCCCAGCGAATAGTTCTTGCTTGACCCCTCGCATGAGCAAACGGACCTTCTTCTCCTCGGGCATGTTGGGGTCAGCGTGCCGGAACAGCCGCGTCATTTCTTCCACGAAGATCGCCACTTTCTCATTTGGTAGTTGCACCCGTGTCTCCAGCGAAGAAGCGGCCCTTTCCTTGCGGGCGACGCTCGTGAACGTGCCCAGGAATGCGCCACGGAAGAGATCCCAGGTCTGAAGTGCCGACTCGCGGTTCTCAAACCAGGTTCTTGCCGCGTCTTCCAAGTAGAAGTAGACGCGACGTAGCTTCTCTTCCGTGTCCCAGTGGTTGAGGCTGGCCACTCGGTCGTACGTCTCCAGCCACGTCTCCGGGTCTTCAAAAGATGATCCACGGAAAGTCGGTGGCTCCCTTGGCTGCTGCATCACGACCGTTCCGGGAGTTGGTGCAGTGGCTGCCATAGTTGTCGCAGTAGTGGTCGTGGCCTTGGACTTTCGAGTCTTATCCGGTAGGGGCCCGAACTCTGGAGGTAGCCCTTGTTGCCTGCGGCTGGTTCGCTGCTCAGCGTCGGCGTCGATGTCCTTTTCACGGAGTGGGCTTGGCTCACGGCTGGAGGGGGGGGCGTTCGGTACATGGACCGGGAAGCACCTCCACCAGATGTCACGTGGTCGTGACGTCGACGAAGGCAGAAGTCGGTAGGTCCAAAATGAAACTGTTTATTAGGCCGAACTTGTGGCCGGTAAACAGAAAGTCAGATTACAGCAATACACGCTGCACTGATAGCGGCGAACAGAGCGTCGGCCGTCGATGAACTGAACTTCGTTGGAACGCGCCGGCTTTTATAAATCACGCGTCGAACATTCTAGCCTTATCACTAGTCGTCGCGCAAGCTCTCGAATAATCTTGGGTGTTCGCGTCTTGCGCGCAATCTTAACAAAATGATCTACTGGAATCGTGAACCTTCTCGAACACTGCAGGCACTGTTTGTTCACAGTCTTTGTGGGCGTAAACCGAATACAGTACAAGTAAAATAAGAAATGCGCGTGACAATATATATATATATATATATATATATATATATATATGTATATATATATATATATATATATATATATATATATATATATATATATATATATATATATATATATATATATATATGGCCGCCGGAGTGAGGAACGCCTGGCCCCCCCCCCCACCCGCGAACGAGTTGGTACGCCACTGCCGGCAACGACGCTTGACGCCATGTTACCAAACGTCACCGACGGGGATCACGTCGACGTCGCCGCCTGCCTACACCGCGCCGAAGAAGCCCGACAACTCGCCCGACTACGTATCAAGAATTAGCAGACGACAGACAGCCATCGCTACAACCTTCGACGACGTCATGTAGAATACCAGCCCGCTGACCGTGTCTTGGTCTGGACACCGATACGACGACTTGGACTCAGTGAAAAACTTTTGCGACGATACTTCGGACCATATAGGGTACTTCGACGTCTTGGTGCACTCGACTATGAGGTTGTCCCCGACGGTATCAAGAACTCTCAGCCACGCAGGGCTCGTCCCGAGGTCGTGCATGTGGTGCACCTTAAACCGTTCTAAGCGCGTTAGGGAACCTGTGCACTCAAGTTTTCACTTGCTTTATTGTTGTTATTTATTGTTGAATGAATTTTTTTTCATCTACTGTTTTGAGCAACGGGGCGATGCTTTTTCAGAGAGGGGTAATACCACACGTGTTCCTTTCGATCTGTTTTCATGTTACTGCCCTATTCCAATTTAAGGTCTACCTTGCACAAAGCGCGCCCGAATGACTGAAAACTATACACAATCCTGGAATCTTGCGATGGCATTACGTGCACAGCCCGAACATTAAAGCTAGTTGTGGAATTTACACGGCCGCCAGCGATAACGCTAGAATCTTCGATGATCCTTGTATCAATGCCGATGCACTTGAGTGCTTGTTAGTTTTATCGACGACCGACGCTGTGTTCGCCGCTATCAGTGTATACAGTGTGTACTGCTGTAAATTGACTTTCCGTTTCCCGGCGACAAGTTCGGCCAAATAAAGACTTTCATCTTGGACACGCCTCCTGCTGCCTTCGGCTACGTCACGGCCACGTGACAATATACTTGCTATGGCAAAGAAGTCACAGTTTCACCGTAAATACGAAGCAATGAATGCGATAGCAAGAAATTGGAATGTCACACGAAGAACGACAAGCAGCACGATACTTGTATAACGCCGCTGAAGCACTAAGACGGACGCTCGACAAGAACGTGCAGGTACACACAGGACAAGCGTGAGCTCAGAACTGTCACAGTTGTGACGTCTTTTGGTTTGAGCAACGCGCTGCAAGAGCGGACTATGCAGAACCCGACGCTCTTAGATATTTCTTTTAGGGATGAAGCACCTTCGGGTCTCAGCTTGTCGGCGTGTACATGTTAACACGTGTACATGTTAGCCAAGTGTACGAGCAGACATGTACGTGTTAGCCAAGTTGGACAGGGCGGTCATTGAAGAATTACTTGGCACTGCTGTCAAGAAAGTGTTTAGGTTGATGATTTTTTAGTCGTATTGGAGTGTGATCCACAAGGTTTTGTCACTAGCAAGTAACGTACTGTCCATTTTTATGAGATGCCTCGATCCGCTCATATTGACTCACGAAATGCCAGAACACTCATCCATCAGGTTTCTTGAGCTTAGGCTTACGTTTCATGCCGAACATACCTGCTCGGCGTATGAGCCATGCACGGGCAAACCGCTGTTGCCGTACACGTCTGCTCATAGCAAACTTGTAAAAAGAGGCATTGTGAGCACCTGTTTCACCAATGCACTTGACCGTACTTGTGTACATTCGATGGAATCCAGCTTCCACAACCAGGTCGCTAGGCTTATGTCAGCTGGGTATCCGGAGCTAGTCTTGGTTTCCGTGGCCGAATGTATCCGTAAAAAACGGAAGGCTAAAGAGAGTGTAAGCAAAGGTGCTGAGGGACAAGAAAACAGCAACCGTGTAAATGAAAAAAATTGGTGTTGTTCCTTACATGCACCAGGTCAGCCACAGCCTGAAAAAGGTCGGGCAACGCATGGGAGTGCGTGTAGTTTTTTCAGCGCCTAACAAGCTTTCTCAGCTGGCAAAGTTGACCTGTGCTGCTAGACACAAGAAAATACAGTGCAAAACAAAGCACAGAACTAGGTTTGTAAATTGTGGCAGCAAGGTTTTCGAAGATCCCGCGTTCATGCGGCGCTTGTTACATTGGACAAACCGAAAGATGCCCTAATGACCGATTGCGTGAGCATGCGTGCAACGTTAGAAACGGCAACGATGGTTTTTTAGCCCAACATGTCAGCAGATGGGGATGCGAGGTTCAGTTTTCCAGCACAATAGTAGTGGATGAGAGCAGAGATGACAGTACAAGAATAATCAGTGAGGTTGCAAGCATGGCGCGAGAGCGCTCGACTTGTGTGAGCAAACCATCTGTTGCTTTGTCCGATAAGTTGCTTGCGTTTTTCGACAGTGGCACATGCCGTAGGCGCTAAAGCAATTTCTGCAAGTAAAAGCAGGCTTTGGCAAGGCGCGGCAGCTATGTATGTCCTTTTATCGGCGTTTGGCATGTTTTTTTTTGTGTGTTCTCTTATCGTATGTGCTTACGGAACTTGTTTCTGTTAGTATATATATATATATATATATATATATATATATATATATATATATATATATATATATATATATATGTCTCATCTTGCTGAACAAACTTTCAGTTAGTAGTACGCGCTTGTCCTTGTCTTTCTTAGTCCCTGTTCACGTTACGCGCTCGTATATCAAGTAATCATGGATAACCAACTAGCCCATACAGCCATTTTGACATGCACAAGCGACCTCGTTATATAGATAAATAACCTTATTGAAGACCAAGGGAGGCGAGCCATGAATTAACCCGACATCCCTGCTGGCCGCTCCCACGTAGGGACAGGGATGGAGTACCTGCCCGCGTCATCATGGGCCCCTTGAATAGCCCGTTGCTGGCGGTACCAACCCGTACTTGCCTTGTCCTGGAATTATTTTCGCCTTGAGTTGCTTGAGCACAGAGGGACTCGTCACACTTCAAGTGCTGGGTGTGCACAGGCATCCACAGTCCGGATAGACAAGAGGTATATCCATATATTGCGAAACGCTAGCTGGACAGGGATAAACACCTGTCGGTAGCACTCGGAGCTTGATTGCTTGTTGTCTGGTGAAATGCGAACGAGGCGTAAGAGAGACACTAAGACCCAAAGGATGATGCGAAGTGAGCGTTGAATGTAACTATACTCCATCTCACAATTACCTTGCAGCACTGCCGAAGCTACGAGGAGTAAACAGGCAGTGTCCTTACTCAGCACGTAATATAGTCCCGGGCTTAACTCTCATTATCAACGAGGTGCAAGTGCTTTAGCTGTGCTTCTCGCATGACGCGTTACGGCGATACGTGGCACGTTAGGCCCTTCACGTATGCACTTCGAAATCTGTGAAATAATGAAGAGATTGCCGGCTGGTAGCCGTAATAACCACCCTAACCGCGGTGATGTACAGCAACATGGCAGCCCCCCATACACCCCAGACCACCCGCTTCGATCCGAATTCGTGCTTTTTGCTGGCTCCCTGTCCGGGCAGCCAGAAGTAAGTGGCATAATCTGTCATCGCTTAGTCTAATCTAACGCTGAGGGCAAATAATCAGGTATCTTCTTTCGCAATTATTTATATCGCTCGTTTGTTTTGGTGCTGCTAGGACTACTGAGGCGATGCCAAGCCGTAAAAGTGGTTTGATGTTAACTGAGCAGATGTCGCCACAACATTAGCGTCGGTGATGCGTTGACGATGCGAAACACCCTGAATGTCTCTATTGTTTTCTGTGCCAATGATCTGCTGTTCCACTCAAGAATGGTACGTGATTGCTGCTGAAAGGGCGTCGACCATGCTCACAAAAAAGAACTTTGTGAAAACGCCAGTATGAACGCTGTTATAAAAAGAACCGCGTTCCTCACAAACGCCAGCGAACACGCCCTGCACGAGTGGGTTTCTGAACATGGAGAAACGGCGAGGTGGCGTTCCCGCAGAGGTTTTTGTGTTTTGTACTAATTGGAGGGAGAGTATCGACAAGGTAGGCGAGCCGACGCCAAAGAGACGACGAGCAGACGACGCGACGCGGATGAACACGTCTCGAGGGGGGCTTTCGCCTTTCCTATTGGCTAACAAGCCCTGCAGCTTCCACAGTGCTGCAAGGTACTTCTGAGATGGAGTATAGAACGTACCACGACCCTCCACTAGCGGCATCCCCATCCAAAGGATTGGCCCCGGGTGGGGCGGGGTGGGTGATGTGGTCTAATGACCCAAGTCCGGAAAATGCCACGTGGCAGGTAAGTCCTCGCGCCAAGGCGTGGGCCAATTTGATGTAGTTGATGTACAAATAGTGGAGCTCATATGGAGCGGAAACCAAATAATCTCTTGCGGAGTGATGGTCCTACCTCGGAGAATCCTAGTAACAAGCGGGGAAATCCTACCAGAGGCAAAGGCTCTAACCGCTGAGCGATAGTCATAATACGCTGAGCGATAGACATAAAAACGGGAGGAGTTCGAAAGCCCTAGTTTGATGGATATCTACTCAACTATTCCCGGGGAGGCCGTCTCCACAGAGCATTAGTGACCTCGCTCAGAGAACGTAACGGCCACATTACGGTTACCACCCTTACCCGCAGCATCCGTGAGGGTCGACTAATCCGACTTTGATTGTACCTGCTCCAAAATTTTCTAGGCCCTAGACCTGCGCCTTGCGATGCTAAATTGAGGGTGCATATTCCTAGTAATCGGATTAAACTCGATGACCTGTGTTGCTGAGGAGTTACGAGATGGCCCGCTCCAGCGCGCGCCAAAATCGCCCAACCCACCCGGGTGACCCGGCAGCGAAAGATCGGCGCCGTGTGATGCGCCTCTCAGAATTAAATTCAGCGTGTTGTGAACTCCCAATGCTAACAGCCCCACGGGGCTCGTTCAGATTGGGAGGCCGAGCGCCCTCTAAACGGATTTACTGGGGAGTATGCCTCCAACTTATGGTTTCATTTTGCGAGATGCTTCGCAAGGCTCATTGGAATTATCGTTGTCTTTATCATACTCACTTTTACGCTTAAGACCATGTCACACAGGAAGCACGTTAGAAGCAGTAGGACTTTGTGGCAAAATCTAAACGTGCATTCACAGTTACTTACCGAAGAGACCATACCACGTGTAGCCAGAGAATTGCCCGACAGCCGAGTTTTACGGTAGCCGAAAGTCCCTGAAGCCGGAGTGCTAATACCAACGTTGTTCAACCTAACGCTCATTGGACTAGTTGACAACCAGCTAAGCAGCGTATGACTTTTCATTTTCTGATGACATCTGTATATGGACGTCAGGTGTGACACGGACGAGGAAGTACACAGGACGAGCGCTTCTGGGACAGCAGTTCAGTAGCGACGAAGCTTGAGATACGTCTTTTCTTTGTACGATAGGTTTTCTGCATTTGTTTTTGAATGACGACAACGGCAAAGTGTGGTTAAGTGTGCCTTTGTTCGCTTCGGTGTCATCGTATAACTACGCTGTTGCTTACTTTGGCGTCTTCTTTATATCAGAAAACGGTCGCCGTAAATGGTCCGCTAGAATATAATGCATACGAAAGGGTGCACTTTCGTCGCCAGTCATTCACCGACGTTCATCGGTTCATTTCTTTTGTCAAAGCGCATAAGCTGTTCGGCGAAAAAGAACAAAAATCCGCCTGTGTCTGCCGCGCACCGATTCATAAATCTTGCGAAGTTGGAACGTGCGTGCCTCCAAAGCCACTAGTGAGATACGGCGCTCTCGCCGTGGAAGCGTGGGACCAGCTCACATTTTGTACATGGTCATGAAAGTGATTCGGTTAAACCCGCCAAAAAGACCATCACATTCTCTACCAATAATGTGACGAGCACCATGCAGCACTCGTAAACAACTATAGAGAGCGGTGACTTCGTGAGAGTTGCGCTTGACGGAGATATGGTGTTCATGCGTGGAGTTTCAAACACAGTATATTGCTGGCAGGAACGCAAGAAAGAAGAGTTGGCAATGAGAAGGCGATTCGGCAAGCCAACAACATTTCTATGTTTACCTCTGAAGTTCGCTGTGACCGCTTAACTGAGCTGGTCGAACTCATCAGGGCACACGACGGCGACACGCAACGCCAGTCCGTGCAGGAGGTGGCGTTACTAGAACGCGTCGAACTTTGGAACAGGGTAACTCCAAGTGAAACGTCCCAGCGCAAAATTCGGCCACCGGTGATTCTATAAAAAAATTGAGCTCAGAGGTAAATGTATGAGAGTGATTGTAGTGAATTATTTTCGTTCAAAAATAATTGGTGGTCACGTGTCCATCCCTTTAATATTCCGGCAAGGAGTGACAGTTAAGTGGTAATAAATTATCCGTATTTAACCTTGATACTGGGCACGACGGCGCATTCTGTTTTCAAGCATTTTATTGCCATTGTTCTTTCTCGTGACGTCATAAGTAAAAATGGTTGATTGGGCGAGTTGGTGTTCCATGATTGTTTTTCAAGTACGAGCGCGATACGTAGACAGGGACAGGAAAGACACGGACAAGCGCTTACTACCAACTGAAAGTTTAATCAGAAAGCTGTGAGATATATACTGACAGAAGACACATATTTAGAAACACATTCGATAAGACCACCACGCCACATGACAATAAATATATGTGTATATCAGCGCCCCCCTTAGCCTTACAGCGATTCCTTACCGTCTACGCCATCTGTTACTCTCCAAAAACGCAAGCTCATCATCAGATAGAGCTACTGACGGCTTGCTCAGGCAAGTCAAGTTTTCACGCGCAATGTTTTCAGCTTCAATGATAAGCCTTGTGCGCTCATCTTTGTGAGTTTTTACCACGGTTGTGCTATCAAACTGAACATGACAGCCACAGTTACTGACATGCTGTGCCAGAAAACCATCATTGCCGCTGCGAACGTTGCACGCATGCTCCCGCAATCTGTCGTTGAGACATCTTCCAGTTTGTCCAATATAACATGCACCGCACGAAAGCGGTATCCTGTAAACAACGTTGCTAATGCAATTGACGAACCGCGTTCTGTGCTTTGTTTTGCACAGCTGTTTCTTGTGTCCAGCAGCGCATGTCAGCTTGGCCAACTGAGATAGCTTATGAGGTGCAGAAGAAACGACACGCACACCCATGCGTTGCCCAACCTTTTCTAGGCGGTGTGTAATCTGATGCATGTAAGGCACAACAGCTATTTTTTTTCTTTTTTGGTAGGCAGTGGTACGAGATAACAGGAATGATGCAGTGGGACGAGATGACAGCTACCAAGAAAAAGAAAAAAATAGCTGTTTCAGGCGCAGAAAGTTTTTAACTAGTTTGCCAGTCAAGATAGTCTCTACTAAAAATATTTTCAGCCTATGTAACCAAACGCTTATTTCAAAAAATGCTTGAAAAGTTCACAAAAAATCACTTGTTCGGGCTATTCACTCGTAAATGAAGCATCACGGCCATCGCAATAAAAATATATGGAAGGCTTCATTATATGCTCCAACATACTGTCTTGTGGTGTGGAAATTTTTGTTGCATAAATTTTGTATAAAGCGAAAAAATAATTTTTGATGTCCACAACGAATGTCGCTGGTACGCGCCGGCAAACCGATGCGTTTTCCGCCGGTTTAGGTAAGTTATTGTGACCGATTATGGGTTACTTCGGTAGTTTATGTTGCTTCGGACCTTGTTAGATTATTTTCATTCGTTTTGAGCATTGCTAGCCTTGTTTTTAGCCTTTATGACTGCTGCGTCCCCATGCGACATCAGACAGTGGATGGACGAGAAGCCGGGTTTGTAAGTGGCTAAACAAAAAGAATGTCTTGAACATTTACTACCACGAGGAGGACAACAATCTATCAGCAGAGCGAAACTTCTTTGATACTTGTAATGGCTAAAGCGCATGCGAATGTGTGGGCGACCCACTTATAGGTCTGACAGCCACAGGAAGTCTGCAGAGGCTATGGTGGTCAGATTCAGACACCACAGGATTTGTTTATCTAGAGCAAAGGGACGTAAGTGGTGTTACACTAATTTGGGTGCCACATTCTTCAATTCAAGAAAAGAGAACCCTGCTCGCTCAGAGATTCGCCATAGTGACGCTGGTAACGGGACCCGACAACTGCACCTTGTCAAACCGTCCACTCTTTCAACATTTCATATTGGGGTTACACCATTCTTCAACGCTCAGGAAACTCAGGGGAGGAAACGGCTGTTAATGATAAGGCAGCCTAGTTCGACGTTAATGATTAAGATGTCGAAAATGTGATCAGAGGACGACACATCAAAATGAAAAGTGCATGACAGACAAGAACTAATTTTTTGGAAGCCACAGCGGTGCTAGTAAATCATGGAGCGCTGTTCTTGTGCTACTGTGAAACACGTGAGAGCAAAGAACCATGTCATCCAGCATCCATGTGGCATGAAATGAAGCAGAGTCAGCAAATGAATACCAGGGCCAAACGATTGCGTCCATGCTATGCTCGTCTCCCGGACTTCTTTAAGTGCCAAGAAAGGCTGTTATGAAGGCACAAAAGTTAGCTGGTTTCGATGTGTATACACTGATGGGAAGTCACACTGCCACAGTTTGCTTGAAAAACTGGCAGATTCCTCATCCAAGCCCGTGAAATCAGCCAAAGTAAGCAGACGTTCTACAGTGAAAAGACATCGGTACTGATGTTGTGTCCCATGGTGTCCTGTGCGAAATCCTGTGTTGTCGAACCTAACCACCATGTCGCCTCTACAGACTTGCTGCTGCTGCAGGATGCTTCAGTGGGCCGCCGACACGGTCGTATGTGCTTTTGCCACTTCAAGTGGCAATTAAGTTCCGCTCTGCTGATAGACTGTGGTGCTTCTCGTGGTAGTAAATCTTCCAGAAGTTCTTTTTGTGTAACTGTAACCTAGAAACCCACCTTCTCGTCCATCCAACGTCTCATGTCGCATGGTGACGCAGCAGTCAATAAAGGCTTAGAACAAGGCTAGCAATGCTCAAAACCAATGAAAATAATCTAACAAGGTTCAGAATAATATAAACTTCCGAAGTAACCCATAATCGGTCGCAATAACTTACCTGAAACTGCGGAAAGCCCATCTTTGGCAGCGCCTACCAGCGACATTGGTTGTGGACATCAAAAAATATTTTTTCGCTTTAAACAAAATTTATAACAACAAAAATTTGCACATCACAAGAGGAGACGTTAAAACATATAATGAAACCTCTCATATATTTTTATCGCGATGGCCTGGTTGCGTAATTTATGAGTGAATACCGCGAAAAAGTCATTTTTTTTGTAGAATTTGCAACGATTTTACTAAATAAACGGTCGTTTACATAGGCTGAAAATATTTTTAGCAGATGCTATGTTGACTGGTAAAAGAGCTAAAAAATTTCGGCGACTGCAACATTGACGCTGTTTTTACAAAAATTGCCTGAATATGCGTGTTTTCTTGCTACTTTGCTGGGCCAATTTAAGTGAAAGTCACGTGAAAGTCACGTTAAGTCACGTGAAAGAAGAATGACAATACATTCACGTGGTCGTGACGTTGACGAAGGCAGCAGTCCGTATGTCGAAGATGAAATTGTTTTTTTTTTTGGCCGAATTTGTGGCCGGTAAATGGAAAATCAGATTACAGCAATACAAACTGACATTGAAAGCAGCGAACAGAGCGTCGGCCGTCGGTCAACTTACAAGCGGTGAAGCGCGTCGGCATTTATACGTGTGTTCCTATTTAAAAATTGTAGCGCTACATTAGACGAGGACAAGAAGAAAAGTACATGACAGGACGAGCGCCCGTCCTGTCATGTACTTTTCTTCTTGTCCTCGTCTAATGTTGCGCTACAATTGTAAATAAGAATGTATCACTGTGATGTTTGTGTTGTCAGGTTCGTCACGCCGCAGAGCGTGTGACGCGTTGAAGATGGAGGAGACGGTGGCTGATTTTAACAAACCACACTACAATTGTATTTGACAGCACACACACTCGAAATACATAAAGCGGCCACGTACAATGCTAGTCAATCGCCCCACGTGGCGGCGCTGGTGTCCAGGAGGGTGTGGGGCTGGCAGAGTCCCGGCGGTGACGCAGTCGTCGTCGGGTTGATGTCCGTCGTGGAAATGACGTAGCAGCAGTAGGGATTAAGGGGCGAGTGAGCGACCCTTCGCTCGGTAGCCGGTAGCCGCCATTGTCGGTAGCCTGGTAGGGCTCGTCAGCGCCAGGCCAGGACCTTGCGACGCTCGCTGTCTCGAAGGCGGCAGGAAACCTGGAACCTCGCGCGTAGGTGCGGGTTCTCCGACAGCAGCAGACCGCGTACCAGGTCTTGCGAGGCGATGACCGTGAGGCGCTCACTGTCCCGAAGACAGGCGCCTTGTGCGTGCGAACCTCGCGCGTAGATGCGGGTTCTCCAACAGCCCTCCGGCCCGTTCCGCCCGCGTTCCATAACTGTCTCGCCTGCGCGAGCTCTTTTTCGTCTCCTCCGCAGCACGAGCTCCTTCGTTTTTCTCGCCTTCCAGCGATCAACCGCTCCGTCGTCTGCTCTCGCTGACTCACCTTTCCCTGCTTCTTCACAATTACCCCCCCACTTAAGAAGGTTCTTCCCTGTGAAGAACTTGCAGCTGCCACTTGACACCTTGGGGCACCGTAGTACACGCGCACTCGGAGCACTATCACTGCACCACACTTCCCAGCACTGCAGCATACTTCCGAGGCACCGCACACAAATGTAAACATGAAGTGTCACCAGCGTTCGAGCACCGCACGCTCGGCACTTATGGGACAACACCAAAGCTGTCATTACAGTTCTGAGCACCGCACACGCAGAACCTTCGAAAGCACAAAAGTACACAGCAGAGGAAATAGGAAGTATCCACAAAACAACAAAAGTGTCAAAATACCTGCGTTGTATACCACGATACAGTAACGTCATACACTTGTCAGTTTGAGGCTTTCGCGTTACCAAACCCCGAACCTTCGTAGACACATTAAGCATGGGCACGGTAACTGACTTAAAGCACCTGGATAGCCCGCAACTCTTTTTTCTCGACCATGAATTGGAACTTTATAAGTGCGAAAAACGAGTACACTCCTCTTCTGGTCGATAGAAACTTCGCGGCCCGTATTTTTTCGCACGTTTCCATCTGTGAAAAGCGAACTCTACTGGTTCCATGATGCCTGGTCGTAGATCTGCGCATTGCAAGCGCCAGTCCGGAGACAGCGATCCGGTTGTGCTCATGTCGCCAAGTGATTCCTTTGGTTGACACGATGCGAATGCTGGCTGGGTTTCTTCCTCTGACATCGGAAATAATGGTCGCACATTATCAGTCGCGACTCTTTTAGTGTCAGTTACCAGAGCATTTCCTAGTGGTTGTCGCCCAACTACATTCTTGGGAACGGTTCTCTGACACGTGGTGCACGATTTAACGAATCGTGTAATCATGATGAGTGGTTTTCAGCGCAAATGTCAGTTCTTCTGCGGAATCGTGTAATGTCTGCTCGAGCACCTGGCCAATAGAACTCTTGGAACGCACGGTCTCTTGTTAGTTTGGTTCCTCGATGCCCCGAAAGTATCCCTTGGTGAGCCGTTTCCATCACCAAATATCGGAGGCTCTTTGGTACTACAAGCTGTTCTATTTCTCTCCCCGACCGTAGCGTGTATCTTCTGTACAGAATGCCTTCTTTTGTAAAGAAACGAATCTCGGTAAACCTGGTCTTGATCGGTTTATCGACGGCTTCATAGAGTTTCCGTAGGCTGCTGTCATCTCGCTGCCTTTTCTTCAAATCGACTGAACCGATATCCAGGGGACTTCTTGCTGGTACCGGTAGTAGACGGACACTTCTCTGTGCAACTGCCATGGCCACTTCTGCGTTGTCCATCTGCTCCTTCGCATCAGCTGTTAGGTTATCTGCAGGATGGCAACCAGTGGCAGGGCCCTTGTCATCTTCCGGCCTAGGTGATGCTTCCAGCGGACTAGACGGACATAGATGTCTTTTCGAATCCTTATCTGGATCACAGATATCGCGGACCCCTTGGACGTTTCCCAGAACGACGTCGTACAGTGGATCGTCCATGCAGATCGCGCCAGTCTTGCCTGAGAAAAAGGGTGAAATGATTTGCACCTCTGCCTCCGGCAGTTTCAGTACCCTTCGATCAAGAAGACACACAGAGGATACTTTCCCCGTCAGATTGCTGGCTGGTACAAGGGACCTTCTGACAATAACCGAGTCGCATCCTGTATCCCATAGGACAGTAACGGGTTGGTTTTTCAAGGACACCTTGAACCGTAGGTATAAACTTGTCCTCCCGTTTAGGTGTTCGCCCTGTCTTGCGTGCCGAACAATTAGCAGGTTGCAGCAAGGTCTCTGTCTGATGCTTTGTTGTTTTGGGCATATTCACCTGCTTCTTCAAACACGAAGCTTTCTTAAGACTGCTTGCTTCGTCCGGAAAATCTTCTGAGCTATGCCCACTACTGCTGCACTTTTCGCAGAAGGATGTTTTTGTCTTTGGCCCCTTTGTGTTTGTCCAGCAGTCTGCAGCTTTGTGGCCACGTTTTGCACAAAGAAAGCATTGCAGCTTCTCTTTTTCCTCTTTTCGAGGCATGGTCTGAGCTTGATCTGGTGGCTTATCGAGTTTGTCGTTCTCGTTTCTACCTTTGCGAGATTGACTAAACCTTGGGCCTCCATATAATGATCAGTAGCTTCAGCCAGCTTTTCGATTCCTTGGCAATTCCTTTCTTTCATGAAAATTGCCAGCTACTCATGGCATGTCATGATAAACTGCTCAGAAACAATGATGTCTCGTAGCGCATCATATGTCTGTTCGGTCTTGAGGTACTTGAGTTCCAGTACCTCCTTCTCTGCCTTCAACCTTGCCAGTGCCTCAGCGTCAGCTTCCTTTGCTGCATTGCGTTCGGCTAAACGTGCTTCCCGAACTTCTCGTTCACGTGCGCGCTCTTCCTCTAGCCACTGTCTTAGCTTTGAACCGCTCAACCCCAGTTCTTTTCCAATTGCAGTGAGCTTGTCCGTCTCCATCGTCAACCGTCAGACACGCATAAGCGACGCGCTGCTCTTTTAACAGGATAAGAGCAGTCCTGTTTCGCGGACGCCAGATTTGATGTTTGTGTTGTCAGGTTTGTCACGCCGCAGAGCGTGTGACGCGTTGAAGATGGAGGAGACGGTGGCTGATTTTAACAAACCACACTACAATTGTATTTGACAGCACACACACACGAAATACATAAAGCGACAACGTACAATGCCAGTCAATCGCCCCACGTGGCGGTGCTGGTGTCCAGGAGGGTGTGGGGCTGGCAGAGTCCCGGCGGTGACGCAGTGGTCGTCGGGTAGATGTCCGGCGTGTAAATGACGTAGCAGCAGCAGGGATAAAGTGGCGAGTGAGCGACCCATCGCTCGGTAGCCGGTAGCCGCCATTGTCGGTAGCCTGGTAGGGCTCGTCAGCGCCAGACCAGGACTTTGCGACGCTCGCTGTCTCGAAGGCGGCAGGAAACCTGGAACTTCGCGCGTAGGTGCGGGTTCTCCGACAGCAGCAGGCCGCGAACCAGGTCTTGCGAGGCGATGACCGTGAGTAGCTCGCTGTCCCGAAGACAGGCGCCCTGTGCGTGCGAACCTCGCGCGTAGATGCGGGTTCTCCAACAGCCCTCCGGCCCGTTCCGCCCGCGTTCCAAAACTGTCTCGCCTGCGCGAGCTCTTTTTCGTCTCCTCCGCAGCACGAGCTCCTTCGTTTTTCTCGCCTTCCAGCGATCGGCCGCTCCGTAGTCTGCTCTCGCTGGCTCACCTTTCCCTGCTTCTTCACAATCACCAACTAGCCCCGCAACGTGTTTTGTTGAATTATACGTGTGTCATCAAATATTCCAGCCTTGTCACTGTCGCGCAAGCTCTAGAATAAGCTGGAGTGTTCGCGTTTTGCGAGCAATCTTAACAAAACGATCTACAATAATCGCGAAACTTCTGGAACAATGAGGCGCGGTTTGCGCTGAGCATTGCTGACAGTCTTTGAGGGTGAAAACCGAGTACAGCAAAAGTGAAAAATAAGAAAGAGGCGTGGCAATACAATGCTTCAAAACAGAATATGCCGTTGTGCCCAGTATCAAGGTAGAATACGCATAATTTAGTCCGACCTTACTTTTGCTCCTTGCCGAAATATGCAATGAGCGGTCACGTAACCACCAAAATTTTTGTGAACGAGAATACTTCAATAAAATAACTCTCACACAGCTGAATTTTTTGCAATGGAATCACCGGTGGTCGAATTTTCGGCTTGGACGTTCACTTGGAATGACCCAACAAATACTGTGGCTCGTGTGATATACGCCACGAAGTTATTTGCCGTCGTCGTTAACATCCTTCAAAACTGGCGGATAGCGCCGTTCAAACTATGCCAACAATTGAGAAAGGCTTCAATGCACCATCAGGATTAACCCAGGGCTTAACAGCGGGGCCACACGTTTCAGCTTCGCTGGTGTACTATCTGTACGGACTGCTTGGGAGGTGACTTTTTCTTCTACTTTGTTTGAAATTACCTTCGTGGTTAGCTTGTATCCCCGAAACCAATCTGAAATTACTATAATTCTTGAAGAAAGGCAAAGTTTCAGAGAACTTGGAAGCTTGAGCAGATAACAAGTTCGTGAACAATAGAAGCCGACTGTTAGCACGCCCTAGCACCAAGGTGCTAGGGCGTGCTAACAGCCAAAGATCAAGGGAAATGTTGGAGGCCTCTTGGATAGCAAGACACGGGCCTGATGAGTGCGTCAGCGACACATCTGTGTATCTTTCCAGGAAGGAGCGTGATTTTCTTTTGTAGATAGGAGCCTTGGGGATGGTGCAATTCTGTCACGTGGTCATGACTGTCACTGCGCACGCGCATTGTTTCATAAGGGTAGTGCATGTGATGTCAATAAACCAGTCTGCGATCGTCCTGTCCACTTCGTTTCTGGTGTCTCTTCTCTAGCGCAGTTCAATTTTTTTTACAAAGTTACTATTTTGTCATAATTAGTCATTTGTTTTATGCCTGATTTCTTGTGTATTATTATAATATGGCATTGTTTGATCTCACTTGAACTGTTGTGTTCTTTATGTACAGAGTGTAAAGTCAAGCAATTTTCTTCGAAATTAATTGTGATCCATTTATATCAAATTTGTTCCTATTCTTTCATCTCCGGCTGTTCTTCCGCGTAGCATACCGTGTACAGCCTTTATAACTTTGTCGGTATCGTTGCATGTGGAACCTTCGCATCTTTCTCGTCGTTACTTTTGCTCGAGGATAGATGTCTCATTTGCCCAGTCTATATTTCAGCGTAGAACTACCCTAGTACATGACGTATCGTTGAAATTCTTCATAATGTTTTGCATACTTGTCCTTTACAACGTGCACTTGATTCCTTCTTAGATAGAGTTTCGTTTATGCCGTTCTGAGCTGTTACTTTCGTTTTCACTGCTTTTCTTCTTTTTCATCAGTTTTATTATTTCAGCGAAGTATGTTTTCTATATTATCTTAATCGCTTTGATGTGTTCATGTATCTTATGTAAACATACGAATTTTCAAAAGTTCGTTTGATAGAAGGAATTGTAAGGATAACACATTATTTGAAGAAATCGTCCATGTTACAAATTTACAGGGCCAGTGAAACCCTCACCGAAACTACAATTTTTTCGGAATACGTATTTTCCTGAAAATACGCTTGTTCTTGCGACAGTCTGTTATACCCTTATTGTAGGCCTCGACAGTTCGTAAGCACGAAAAATAGTGCACTTTGGATGCGATAAGTACATTCACATTACCAATGCCCTGATTGGCTTGTTTCCTACAGCGTTCAGCCCGAGCCGAGGCAGCGGAAGAACAGAACCAGATGGAAGGAGAGGAAGAGGTGAGCTTTTGTTCTTCATAAGGTGTGACGAAGATTGTGCAAGGAGTGCATCTATTGGTCATCCATCGCTATACTGCCTTTCTCTATTGGGTAACAAGACTGTGATTGTACGGTTGAAGTAGTGCTCTCTCAACTTGAAACAAAGTGGTTGTCGTACCGGGACACAAGAGATGAAAAGGAAACAACACAAACGCCTATTCTTAGCTGAAAGGGCGCACTGAGGCTGAAAAGAAACTTGGCGAAAAACTTTCTACGCTAGTTAATCGACAGTCGGCTCATGCTTACGCCTCCGCTTCTATAGACTTGCGAATTCTTGATCATGAGACGCGTTTCTCCGTTCTCTTCTGTTTATAAACGGCGCATTAACCGGACGCATGCCCAGCTGTGCGCGCTTTGTGGGCATACGTTTGCCCCTGCCCTGCTGTACATTTACAATGCCCAAAGTGCAAAGATAGATTAGATGGGGATTGTCCGGTCAACGTGGTTTGCATCATTTGTTTCTCCTTGTATGCTCGAAGTAAAGCCGACCGCAGCTGAACGAAAGTTTATATAAAGCGACAGTGCGTCGTTAGGTAGATCTGCTGATGTGTGTTACGACACAAATATCTCCTCCTTTGGTCATTTACCTTTCTATTCTTTCCCTGAACGGGAGCACTTATCTTACGCAACTTATTGGCCCCCGCAGAAAAATGTAGGACAGGTTCACTGAGTTCCTGTTGCGAACACTGATGAAACAGCCGAGCTGGTGGATTTGCTTAGTATTAGGGTCTTTTTTGACTGCTACTGAGCCGTAGTATAGCGCCATGCTAATGAGCCGTAGTATAGCGATGACAATACACAGTTATACTTTACAGAGCTTAGCGGAATAGTGCGATCGAAATGCGCATGTGGAGTACGCACACCACCGTCGGTTTATCTCCAGTGCTGTGCGGCTAAGCGACCTTCCTCCCGATGAGCCTTGTCGTAGCGTAGTCGTGACGTACCTTCTCTAGATCTAAACTCGGTTATATGAAGTAGGCGGGCGTCACATTCCTTTAGGAGACGCAGCCGCTGCAGTGAGTGAAGTAACCTTCGTCCTGCTATGGTTGCAAAGCAAGGTTCCCTATCATAGCAATACAAGTACGGTGCTATGAAGCATCTGCTGGAAGTCTCAGAAGTTGCGGTACATCTCGAGCGAAACTGCGATCGATCACGCCCGCCTGATCCATGGGAACACTTACTGCCGAAACCGTGTCGAACCCCTCTGGCTCCTCCTGCCATTAAGTGTGTCACTCATCCCGTTAATGGGGACGCAGTCGCCGGGCAGATTCAAAGGGCTGGCGTATCGGGCTCCCGAAACGCACCAGGAAAGCGCGGAATATTTACTAGGAAAGAAGTGGAAATTTTAAGGGTTGGTTTGTGTTGTTACGCAATATTAATGAGAACTAGCACACCATAATGCCAAGGAAAGTATAGGGGAATGTTATTTGTAGTGAATGTAAGGCAAATGTGAACAAGTAAAACTGGATGAAACGATTACTTGCCGCGGGTAGGGACCGAATCTGCGAGCTTTGAATAATGCCCCCCGAAGCTCTACCAACTGAGGTCCCGCAGCGGCCATCCCGCCGTCCACATTATGGGGTATTTATGTGTATTGAAACGCGGGAGCGTTTAGATGTAAATAAGATCCCGTGCTGCGGGACGTCAACAGGCATAAAAACAGCGTTCCACACTTACCGTCATGACTACTGGCGGCGCTGACTGACGCTTCCATGAAGGACTCCAGACTCTTTCTGCCTACTTTGGACACAATTTGCGCTCTGTAGGCTCTGTGGCAGACGTCACTGTTCCCGATGATCAGGAGGCAATCACCGGGCACATTCCAAAGGCTGACGTATCGGCCCCGCGAAACGCAGCTCGAAAGCGCGGAGAAGTTTTATCATGCCGTTTTATTGCGCCAGCGTATGCTGGTTGTGGAACAAAGACCGAATCAGAGCAAACAGTTGATAACCAGACAAAAAAACCGCCAGGCCTGCGCGGAACGCGCAGCACAGTCACAGCGAAAGCTGGAAGAGCGGCATTTCTATAGCCTTTTTTCAACACTCTTGGGGCAACCAGGGGGCGGAAACTCCCTATAACTCCCATGTGACGCGCTCTCGCATGCTGATACGCAGCGGCAGCGCCGCTTTTACTACTGGCGGCTGCCGGGCATCCAACTAGAAATAAATCACAAACAGAACATTTCTTTCATGACGTCACTGGTGAGGTCACCAAATAGAGGGAAAGGGCGCAAAACAGAGAGGAGGAGGGTTGCCGCGGAAGCCCTCCTTTCCCACTTCGCATGCAAGCGGGATGTGTTCGTGCCCTCTTTCAGGTCCGCTGGCCGCTTGGGCGACGCGGCCATTCGTAAAATTTCGTTAACATTTTTGAAAATTTAGTTCGTGTGTTCTGAAGCGGCGAAACTTAAGCGGACCGATTGCTCAGTAAGAGGAAACTCGATCGACACAAATAAAATTAATTTTTTTTATTGCATGTTTCGTATAAAAAAAACAGACATACGCGTAGTGTGAAAATGTCAATCTATAAAAGCAGCTTTAATTCACAACTGAAATATGGGCATAATGAGCAAACAGTGGACCCAGAATATCCGAACCAATGCGAAAATTATCAACAATCACGAGCAGGACACGTCGTGTTTGACTCAATCACGTTTGTTATGACGGCGCACATTATTTTCTTACAGAATTTGACTACCAAACGAGGCAGAAGTTCAGAGGAACAAAGAGGCTTGAAGCGATGAGAAGTTCTTCAAGAAAGAACGCCGCTGAAAACAATGTTTCGGCAAGTTGAATTGTCTTCGTCAAAGCAGCAGCGTTGCCTTGACGAAGAAAAGTTCGCTTGCCAAAACGTTGGCTCCAGCGACATTTCCTCTAACGATTTCTAGACGCATTCAGTCCATCACATGTATTTCAGTGACAGTATTAGAAGTGAACCACAAAGCTTCAAACTGGCTACATGAATTTCATGAACAGGAAGGAGCCTAAAATTGCTTCACATCAATTGAGCTACATGCCAAAAGTAAAAGATGAACAGCTATGTAGCCGAGCTAACACCCATTCAAGCCTTTCATTAAACGTATTTTTCCGACACCGGGTAGGCTGTCATCTTGACCATTAGTCTATCGACACTGCGCTTATGTCAGTACAGTCAGGCTTGCAGAGAAATGGGTTTACTCATGTACTCATGCAAAATTAATACCTGCTAAAATAATGGGCCCAAATACTTGTGCTCACCCGTTGCCACTGGGAAACCTGAAAAACCTTCGCGGAACTGGAAATCCCCGGATTAACACACCGCAAAGCCGCGAAAAACATGTGGCGCCCGATTTAGCCATCTTCGTCTTATGCATGGTTGACTTGCTCGGCGTAGCTCACTGCGGCTTCCGTTCTCTGCACGCCCCAACTTTCTGTCTTATCTTTCCCGTACTTGGCAGGCCAACCGAGCAAGATAACTGAGCGCGATCCAACTTGTGATATCCATGAGCGAGTGGCAAGGAGGACCGGAGGCAAGCGCTACGAATTCAAGTCAACCACTTCCCGCGCTTCGCCTGATTCAAAATTCAGAAAATAAGAAACAAAACAAGACAAATGATCAAAAGAAGAGTTGCTTACAGTGAAATCAAATTTCTTTATTTGTAAAAACTTGCGAAAGCAAATAAATGCGAAGATCCACATCAATCTCACTTCGATCAACCAGATCTTAGGATGCCCGGCAACCGTTATGAGCGTGCATGTTCCTTGAAACCGAAACTAGCGCTGAGTTTCCGGGGCCTGGGGCAACTACTACAAGCGCACTTGCATCATACCCACTACGCCATAAATCATCATAATCTTTGTGTAGTGGGGAAACGTCTACTATGCCATTATTCGTCATTCTTGGGAAAAGCACGGTACCCGCTACACATTATAACGCATTATGTGCACTTTGTTGATGCTGTGGCTGACGAAGATGAAGAATTAGGCCTCAGGCTTTTGTAATGGGTTGGAGCATTGAACGACCCACTCGTTACGCAATTCGCGTTGTGTGACGCCTTCTTCTTACTTTACTGTTCTAAAACGCTTTACAACACACGTTAACGAAATTCCTTACCGGACATCATGCCTGCATACGGTCAGTTTGCACCGCAGTTTCAAGCAGCGGCTTAGCTCAGTGGTAGAGTGCTGGGCTGCCACGCAGAAGACCCGGGTTCGATTCCCTTTCTGTCATAGGTGTTTTAAATGCGAAGCATTTCTTAGCGAACTTAGGCGACTTTGAGCGTATCTATCTAGCCGCCTACGACTTTGTGCTCTCCTGGCCGTATCGTTAATGGGATTTATGCCAAATTTGGTATGGCATAACATGACTGTATGGCGAACATAAATGGTTGGCCATATCATGAAAATCGTGACTAACTTGTCATAAAAAGTATGATTTACATGCCACGCTCATGGCGCGCTCGCGGCCGTTTCGTTAGAATGTAGAAACAGCGCTGGAACAGGACGGAGACGAGAAGACACAAACACGGCGCTCCGTCCTGTTCTCGACTCCGTCCTGTTCCAGCGCTGTTTCTTCATTCAAACTCAGTATGTACCAACCAGCCCAATTCAAGACGCTAATACACTCCGTTTCGTTAGCGTGATATACGCCAAATTTAGGATTGAGTGACTTGACTGTATGACAAACATAAATGACAGGTGGTAATATGCAAATAATTACGTGCATCTCATGAACAACATGATTCACATGCCACGCTCATGGCGCGCTCGCGGCCGTTTCGTTAGCTTGATATACACCAAACTTGGTATTGAGTGACGTGACTGGATGACGAACATAAATAAATGACAAGTGGTAATATGGAAATCATGTCATGTGCGACATGACTTCCATGCCACGCTCATGTCGCGCTCGCGGCCATTTCGTTAGCTTGATATACACCAAATTTGGGATTGAGTGACGTGACTGTATGACGAACATGAATGACAAGTAGACCTGTGCGCCGGTCCTAAAATCACCGGCGGCGGCGCGGCGCGGGGGGAGGGGGGGGGGGGAGCTGAAGAGTTGGTGGGGCGAGAAATTTGACCCTTGAATTTTGACAAAAGAGAAGTTTCCTCGAAAGGGTGAAGCAGTGAATGCGATAGCAACATAGTCGTAATGTTATAACGAACTAAGGCTAGTAGCTAACTCTTTTTTCATCCGATCTCACGAAACTGCAAAATGCTGGTGTTAGGGAATGCGGCCGGTTCACGTGAGAGTAGTGGTTTTCATGCAGTTTGTCGTATCAGTGCTCGCAGCACGAAGCGGTGAGATCACAGCGCGTAGAAGAGTGTATACGAGCCGTTTGCTGATCCCTGCCGAGTTAGCGCGCTCGCCAGCGCTCATGACCGCGCCCTAATTGTCAAAGTTCACAGTTGCGGCTGGAGCAAAACGGCCCCTTTACCCCAGCCTCCCTTCATACTACTTCGTCCAGCGAGAGACGCACAAGGCACTTGCTTTCTGGTTGAGGAGCAATAGACGGCAGGCCTCGTACGCGGAGTGATGTTATAGCACGCGCCCTCCGTGCCACGGAGATGGGCAGCTTCTTCAGCCGTGTTCCTCACTGAAAGCACGAGCTTTACTAGCGGGTACAGCATACAATGTGTGCACAAAAATTAATGACTTGGACTTGGTATGGAACATGACGGCGATGATGAGAACACACTGTCCATATAATTGTTATCGCAATAAAAAATATACAAAAACCATAGAAGCAGGCTGGCCTTTTTTTTTTTTTTTGCTGCATCGTCTTCGCTTTAAAGAGTTCATCTGTTGGAATAATCAAATAATCCAGCACCTCTTCCATTGGTTGCGTTCTCGCTTTCACTACAATTCTTGCAGGCGATATCTCCTCGACGCTTATTTCGTCATAAAGCGTGTGTAAAATGTTAGCGCTGAGCTTTGAGCCTATCAGGATTTCAAGCTTGTCGGCTACACGTTGTTATTTGCGCTTGCGCAATCGGAAACTAACAAAATGGAGCGGAATCAGTTCATCGCGCACGATAATCTTGCGAGGGGAGGAAGAACGGGTGGCCGAATGCATGGCAAAGCAGGATAGGAGACAAGTTACAACTGGCATTTCTGTATAGACCAGTCGAGAGTATGCGCCCTAATTCTGTCTTGTGGATCACCATTCTGGCGTCACGAAAAGCGCCAAAAAAACGAAGTCCCCGTTTCGCCGCAAGGGCGAAGCAGTGAATGCGATAGCGAGAAATTGGAATGTCTCACGTAGAACGACAAGCAGCTCGATACTTGCAGCTTCCCGCTGAAGCACGAAGAAGGACTCTCGAAAAGGACGCGCAGGTATACACAGGACAAGCGTGAGCTAACAACTATCACAGTTGTTACACCTTTGTGTTTGAGTATCACGCTGAAAGGGTCGACAGCGCAGAAGCCGACGCTCTGAGATATTTCTTATTTTAAAGTCCGGCACCCGGAATGACCCCTCTGCGTGTCCTGCCACGCAGTGGCATCTGACTTAAGGTGTTGGCGGTGTTCTTTTTTTTCTTCGTTTCACATCACGAGTGGGTACAGAAAGGGGCCCCTTTTCTGTGCGCGTCTCTATAGCGGCAGTTTTCAAATTTAAAGAAAATACAGGAGCGTTGCGGGATAGAAAACACGCTCAAGCTCCTCCGAGACCTGTATACCGCCAGCGGTAAATGGTGTCTATAAATAGCTTCCCGTTAGAATATATATATATATATATATATATATATATATATATATATATATATATATATATATATCCGGGGCATGACGGCGACGGAAAAAATCAGCCGAGAGTGTCCATAAAAAAATAAGGAACGCCACGAGAGAATAACGAGCTCGATGTTGAATTTTCAGAGGCTGTCTATAGGCTCCCAAAGCATCGCTCAGTGGCGCTGCAACTCTTGACAGGCAGCGCCATCTCTGGCAGAAAAATAGAAACTGGGAATACACGTTGCGCGTTTTCCCTTCTCTCCGTCGCGCTGCCGCTCGCTTCTGTGCACGTGCAGTGCTCTCGCGCTACGCTTGCTGCGCATCGCAAGAAACATAGAAACTGGTAGTAAACGTCGCTCATTTTCCCTTCTCTCCGCCGCGCTTCCTCTCGCTTCCGCGCACGTGCAGCGCTTCGCAATGTTACGCTTGAAAAGGATCTCCCCGCTGTAGAGGCACTTCGAAAAGCGAACGTAATCAAAGGAGAAAAGTTCGTTAATCACGTTAATCGATGTTCCACGTTGTCGACTATGAAAAACGTGTGATTGTTGTTTAGATGTGCATGTTGGCAGTGGCAAACGCGTACTGTAGTGAACGAACTTTCGCGGAGTGAAAAAAAAAAAGAGAAAGAAACAAAGATTACACAGCTATGGCACTAAAAAACCTGAGGAGGTTCGAGTCATGTCCTCCGTACCGCTGGAGCATCACCCGCCGACTTGGCCACGAGGCAGCTCGCCTAGCTTAGCTTTTTTTTTTTTTTTTCGTTTCTCGCTTCGTGCTTTCACTCCCTTTTTTATGAGAATATCGACTTTACAGCTGTGTAAGACTTCCTGCCGGGACGCGACTCAGTGTGAGAAGTGTCGAATTTCAGGCGCGATGTGGTATCGTGTGCGCGACGAGCTCGCGCAAAGCGCACCCGTGAACGCACACTGGAAGCAATGCACGGGTGCGCGTGAAAGAAAACCGCACAATCTCCGAAGGTGGCAATTACAATTCCTGAATTAAGTGCCAGTTAGATTCAGCGGCTTAAATATATACCACCCTAAAAAAGCGACAAAAACAGAACAAACCAGCAAAACGATGTCAAGTTAGCTGAAAATGCACAGGCGTTCGTTCCGGCGCGATGATGCAGCCTTGTGCGGAGTTCAACTGAACTCAACCAACACGGCAACGCTAACCGCGGTATGAAGTATGTGAGTGTGAACATCCAACAACGACAGATAGGTCTCACAAACACAAGGAATCAAAACACAAAGTTGCTTCAAGATACAACCGTAATTGGATGTAAAAATGCGAGACGGCGAGCAATCACAACTGCAGTCGTTGCATGCACGCGCCGCGTTACGGGATGCAGGTAGTCGAAACAAACGATTTCAAGCGAAGAATTGAGTCAGCCAAAACGGAAGGCGAGACAGAGCTAGAACATTATTCCTTTAACTGCGGTGATACACGCTTCTGTACGTTCTCTCGTACGACTTTTCCGGGAAGCGTACAGTTTGACAGGTGGATCGCGTGCCTTTGGTACTGTCTGCACTGCTGTGGCAAACAGCAATACTTCGGACCTCGCTTTCGTGGGGTCACTTCTACCATCGCGAAAATGCAGCTTCGCGAAGCAAGCCTCTCGGTTTAGCGTGCCAAGCTCACGGCACAACGTCTAAGCTCCCCGCGCCGACCGAGGACCGCGTGCGAACGCGTGCCGCCGCTGTCGGCTTTCGGGGAAACAGGCTGAATCGGCCGCGCCCTCTGCCGCGCTTTATTCCCAATTTCACCAGCGCTTGCCTCCAGAGCCGCAGCGCGGCGCTGTCGTCGCTCCGCAAACTTGAGCTTTGGTTCCCTATGGGCCTTAAAGAGACCGGGTGTGCAAACACGGACACAGGAAAGTAGTCAAGACGCCGCAAACGCCGCTAACTGAAAAATAGTACAGTGGCGGAAATGAAGGTAGACAATAAAATTAAGGGAGCTTCGGACTAGTGGTGCCAAACCTGGAGGAAGTGCGGAGCCCAGTTGGTTATTTGGTTGGTTCGTCAGTGTTTTGGCGCAACCCACCTCGGGGGATAGGCCATGGATCGGACGGTGTCTTGGTTAAGAAACTGATTCACTCACTGGGTTGAAAATTACAGATTAATGTTGTAAACTCGCAAGATTAAAAAAAAGAGAAAAAAAGAAAGAGAAAAAACCTATAGGGAAGCAACAACAACAACAACACCAAAAAATATCTACACCTGTAACTAAGACAATTGAAGTAAGCTACACTTAACATTCCATTCTTTTAGAGTCTCGTAAATAATTGGGCAGCCGTCTTTGTTTTTCTTCGGTTTTCTCTTTCTTTCCTCCTCTTTCTTTTTTTTTTCTGTTTCCGTTTTTTCTGTGTTTTGTTCTCTCTATGTATTCTTCCCATCTCTTTATCTATTTCTTTCGTTTTTTTGTTCGTTTTATTTGTCATCCTATTTTACTTTCTTTCTTTCTCTCCGTTTCTATCTTTTGCTTGCTTCCTCTTCTTTCCTATCTTAACACGTGGTTTTACCTGTGTTACGCCAAGCGATGACAGCATATGACAGCATATGACAACATACGACAGCCCGGGCCCCTAACGTGCTCCCTATTTAATATTATTAAGGCGCTCGAAGACCAAGAGGAAGAACACTTCTCCTATAGGCGCGAACGCGCTCTCAATATCCTACAGATAGCTATGCAATAAGTGTTTTTGCCTGCGTTTCGCAAAGCTAGGCCAGGATACGATGAGAGCCTACGATGTCAGCATACTACAGCCCGGGCCCCTAAAGTGCTCCGCACTTAAAATACTTGTCTGCGCATTCCCAGGCAAGAGACGATACCTATCAGTCAGTAGCGCGTGACGGTCTACGTGAGAGATAACTGGTTACTCTCTTGACTTCACTCTTGTGTCTAGGTTTTCACGTCGTGTCGTTTTAACATGAATACGTACCAAAAAGATCAGCGATCAGTTATTCTAAATTTTTCTTTGCCTTAATTTCTCTATTTATTTATGCATTTACTCGAGTAAAAATGAAAGGAAAAACGTGCGTTAACCCATCGATATATATTATACTTATCTCTTTTGTTTATGTATTCAAAATGTAGTAAGTCCAAAATTGCACGAATATGCTATCCAGATAGTTGGATCGACGCCGCAGCGTTGAGGTCAGGCAATACTCTTGAGACTTTTGGAGGAGAGAAAGAGACAACTTCCGGGGAGCGATTCTCGATGTGTCCATCTAAAGATGTCCACAGTCCATTTCGTCACAGCACATTCAGTTACTCGAAAAAGCAGTGAGCCGTGCTGATCGATCTTGACCACGTCGATGCACCGAACCCGCGAGCACACTCCAGTGTAAGAAGAAAGTGGAAGAAATGTACAGAAACAGGAACTTTTCCTGTCTTAACTTGCATGAATATGTCACAGATGTTTGAGAACGATGCACAGAATGCGTACCGATCTTCACAGGTGCGTTAGAAGGGCGGCCGCATTAAACCTAATTCGATGGCTTACGCGATCAGAATTTTCGCACGGCCTCCGCGATGTACGCCCAACAGCGGGTGTCTCGGCGCTGCGTTTGTTGCGTTGAAGCACATTATGTCCCTCTCATTATTGTCGAGAGTTGTGAAAGCTTCGTGATATCAAAATGACGTTGCGGAAGGAGAACCGGAAACAAGGGGCGCGCTGATTGCCGAACTCCTGCCAATCAGCTGCAGCCGAAATGCAAAGTCCACTAGGGGGGACGCATCGAGAATAACTCCACAACCATAAAAAAATGAAACAGGAGCATGCTGGGACCTGCGACCAGAGCATGGAGCACGAGGGGGGAAGCGGCGTCGCAGGAGGTTGGTTTGTGGACGCTGGGCGTGCGCGCTCGTGAATTTTTTTTAAAGACGATAGTCTTTCTTGGGATACCTAAACGGAGAAATTTTGGTCTGTCTGTCTGTCCGTCTGTTTGTCTGTTTGTCGGCACGTCACACGATTGAGCTAGTTGGCCAAACTTTAACCCCCTGCCTTACGACCTCCAATCATGACCAAGAAGCATGTGTTCATACGGGTGAGCGTGGGCAATTAAAAATCAAATATTACGCATACCTGAGGCACAACATCAATACCTTAGTACTATTCACAGTGTTCCTTTAAAACAAAATCTATAGATACGTAATTATAAAGATCCTAGTGTTTATTACGCGGCGCTGCTGTGTACAAAACAAGTCTCCGCCCAGTGATTTAACTTCGACGCTGTGGCTGGCTGGGGTGCTGCCACCTGGCAGCAGCATTGTTCAACACAAGCCGATGTTCCCCGGTAGCGCTGTAGATGGCGTCCTCTTCTGTTTTATCAATGCCAGCCAGATGCGGCTGATTCATCGTAGAAGAGCGCTGTCTCAGGCAAGGCAAAACATATATGGCCGTTTGATGAAATACGACCCACTCTACAAGACATGATCAGAGAACGCAGAGAAAAGACCGATGACCAAATTTCAGCGGAGAAACGCCGGCGTCCGTCTAAGCGCGCCCGGAAAACGTCCGAAAAACGAGCCCAGCGGCTAGCCCAGCTATTAAATTGTGGTACTCATGCCGCTCATGCAGTGCAGTCGGCACAAGACTATCGTCTTTCGACGACATTTGCAGCGAAGCACGCAGATACGCGGCCAATTTTTTCTTCCCGTGAGCTCACCAAGAAAGAGGAAACGAAACAAGGGCATGGCGGGAATTGTGACACGAGCCCGAAGAGGTAGCGCCTTGAGAGGAGGTTGGCTTATAGATGCTAGGCGCGCTCTCTCCTATTTTTTTCCCCTTCTATGGTTGAAGCGCATTCCGTTCCTCTAATTTGAGTCCAGAGTTGTGAAATCTTCGGGACGTCAAATGACGTTGAAGAGGAAGAACCGGAAAGAGAGGGCGCGTTGCTGGCCGAGCTCCCGCCAATCAGCGGTGGCTGAAATGGAGACTCCATTATATGGACACATCGAGAAAGGCACCTCTGGCGGTATTTTATGTCGAGATTCCCCGTTCGGGTTAAGATAAAAGACTAACGGCGGCGCGCCGCAGTTATTGCGCGGCGGCGGCGGCGGCGTGTTCAATCTCGAAACTCCGGCGGCGGCGCGACCGGCGTGAGCAAAAATAGCCGGCGGCGGCGGCGCGACGCGGCGGCGCACAGCTCTAATGACAAGTGGTAATATGGAAATCATGACTTGTCATATGCGACGTGACTTGCATGCCACGCTCATGGCGCACTCGCGGCTGTTTCGTTAGCTTGATATACGCCAAATTTGGTATTGAGTGGCATGACTCTATGGCGAACATAAATGACAAGTGGTAATATGGAAATCATGACTTGTGATGTGCGACATGACTTGCATGCCACGCTCATGGCGCGCTCGCGGCCGTTTCGTTAGCTTGAAATACACCAAATTTGGTATTGAATGACATGACTGTATGACGAACATAAATGACAAGTGGTAATATGGAAATCATGATATGTCATGAGTGACATGACTTGCATTCCACGCTCATGGCTTGCTCGCGGCCGTTTCGTTAGCTTGTTATACACCAAATTTGGTATTGAGTGACATGACTGTATGAAGAACATGAATTACGGGTCCTAACATGTAAAACATGACATGCAAATTATGTAAAGCATGATTTGCTCCTCCCTGGCTGCTTCACATTACATCGATTGCCACAGTGCGTGGGATCTGCCGGCTTTTTTTTGTTTATTTAGTTTTTTTTTTTTTTTTCGTGCGGTATTGGTAACTGACAAAGGCGGCAGCGGCGGCGGCGGACAACTACGGCGAAAAACCGACCCTTGTTGTGATCTCACGACAGCTTTCGCTGTAAATATATTTTCAGTTAAGGCAGCACAAGCATCACACAGACATGAACACTAGGCAGGTATCAGTCAGAGCTCACAATATAACTCGGGTGGTCTCCAGATCAACGGGAACAAACTCATGCTACAGATGCAATCTTATGCATTACAAACTATTCCAGAACACTGGAAGCCTTGAATATTCAACAAGCGTGTCGAGTCATCAATTCTAGGAATATGTCTCGAATGGTTCTCTTCCAGGAACACTCACTCAAAAGACAGCGATGATCGTCGTTGTTCCCTTCCGTTGTCGACCCGTCGGCGATACTCTTCAAAGCACTTCAATGGCACCTATACTCTGTTTCAGAAGTTCCCTTCAGCACTGTGGAGGCTACAGGGCCCATTAGCCAATAGGAAGGGTGATTAGCCCCTCCACATCTATTCATCCGCGCCGCGTCGTCTGCTAGTGTCCCGCGGCCGTCTGCGCGCACACGTTCAGCGAGCAGACGGCAGCGCCGAAAAAAATTGAACATGGCTGCACGCGTGGAGGAAGGAAGACCGAGGAGAGGCCGTTACGTCACATTTTGTGAAGCCGGAAGTGGGGGAGGGTACAGGTCTCCTCCTCGCAAGGTTGGGCACGCTTCGGCGTGCTCGCGCATGCGCATCTGGCGCCGGCGAGAGGGAGGCGAGCCGCGCGAACGGATAGACGAGCTGGAAAATTAAGCGAAACTTTTGTGCCAATTAAGAGCGAACGTGCTGCGATACTCGCTTGTAGAGTGCCTGGGTGCCTCTCGCAGCCTCATTATGGCCCATATTGTGCATCTACAATAAACTTGCAGCTTTGCACTTTGTGTTTAATCCGCTGAATGCAAGACAGCAACGGTGCGACTCGGCCGGATAATCGCCACGGACAGACCATTTTTTTGTACAGATACGGTAAGTTCGGGGTACGGAACACAATGTAACAGTGAAATCTTATTTGGTCGTGCTATTTATATTTGACAAGAAGAAGCGCCTCCGAATCACTGTTTGCCCGTGTGTATCACGATACGTTCGCACGAGCATCATTCGCAGCAGCGCGGGTCGGCCGACTGCGACCATATCGTAAAACGGAAACAGGATGCGATTATTCAAACAATAAATCGCCTTACTGTGTCTAACACTATTGGGTCAGGCATGTCTGTAATTCTTGACTCTGGAAGCTTCGGTGAGCACATTGGGCCACTGCTTTCCGAAGCTGTGACCGTCGTACACGGGAACGGGTCACCACCGCCTATCGCATTAAGAGCCGTAGGCGCGGCCGTTCTCGTCTTCGAATTCTAGCCTTCCGACCTCCGACCTCCGAATTCTAGCCTTCCATCGCTGAGGCACGCAATAGCACAGTGCCGAAGGAAAACATCGAAGGTGCGGCGCTAACCGTTTTCGGAGCAGCGGTCGCGGGCTTCGAAACAACCGCTTTCGACAGCAAGCAATATGAACTAAACTCGCAACCGTGAATACCAACGCTCACTGTAGGCTTCCAACACACTGCATCATCTTTGAAGTGCAACAGCTGCACAAAAATGCGCTTTCGGAACTCCAAACGACTCTCTCAACAACGCGGTCGTATGGGTGGTGATGCAGACGACACGAGACGACGGCGTGACCAAGGAATCCCACTAGCCCCTGCAAAAGCACGTGACTTCAGCCACACTTTCCGTTCACTGCATCTCCGGATAGAGGGCCTCTCCTTAGCTTTCCTTCCTCCATGGCTGCACGCAACGAGGCTGCTGCTCTGCGCCTCGAGTTTATCACGTCGTCGTCGTGCGCTTTGTGGCCCGTAAGTTCCAAACAGACGCTTGTATTTGCTTTAGATTTATGTCTTGGAGCTTCGGCAGCGATGTATTCGTGACTACATTGCGCTATTTCTCTGAACCTTGATCAAATTATCGGCGCGTTAGGCTTAGCAGGCGTGGTCAAAACAATAGCTTATCTTGCCAATAACGACAGAGCGTACCTGATGCTAGAGCTGTGTGCCGCCGCGCCGCGCCGCCGCCGCCGCCTGTTTTTGCTCACGCCGCTCGCGCCGCCGCCGGAGTCCTGAGAGTGACCACGCCGCCGCCGCCGCCAAGGAAAAATTGCGGCGCGCCGCCGCTATTCCTTTATTTTATTCCGAACGGAGAATCCGGACATGAAATACATCACGTCACCGCGGTAGCTCTTCTCGATGCGTCCATTTAATTGACTCTCCATTTCAGCCGCCGCTGATTGGTGGGAGCTTGGTCAGCAGCGCGCCCTCTATTCGGGTTCTTACTATTCAACGTCATTTTGATATAACGAAGTTTTCACAACTCTCTACTCAAATTAGAGAAACGGTACGCGCATCAACCACACAGGGGAAAAAATAGGACAGAGCGAGTCTAGCATCTATATGCGAACCTCCTCTGAAGCCGCTATGTCCTCGGGCTCATGTCACAACTCCCTCCATGCCTCTTGTTTCTTTCCCTTTTTCATGATGAGCTCATGGAGAAAAAAAAAAAAAGCGAAAATTCACGAGCGCGCGCGCCTAGCGTACACAAAGCAACCTCCTCTGACGCCGCTACCCACTCGTGCTCTACACTCTAGTCACAGTTCCCAGCATGCTCCTGCTCCATTTTTGATGGCTGGGGCGTTATTCTCAGTGTGTCCCCCCTAGTGGTCTGTCCATTTCGGCCACAGCTGAATGGCCGGAGTTCGGCGACCGGCGCGCCCCCCTGTTTCTGGGTCTTCTTCAGCAACGTCATTTTGATGTCACGAAGCTTTCACAACTGTCAACAGTAATGCAAGGAATGGAATGTGCTTCAACGCAATGAACAGAGTGCCCAGACATCCGCTTTTGGGCGTACATCTCTGCGGCCGTGTATAAATTGTGATCACGTAAGCCATCGAATTAGGTTTATTGCGGCAGCCCGTCTAACGCACCTGTGAAGGTCGGTACGCATCCCCTGCATCGTTCTCAAACATCTGGAACACATTCATATGCAAGTTCAGACTTGACAAGTGCCTATTTCTGTAAATTTCGTCCACTTTTTACGCTGGGAATGTGCTGGCGGGTTCGGTGCATCGACGTGGACAAGAGCAAACATCACGGTTCACCGCTTTTTCGAGTAACTGAATGCGCTGTGTCGAAATGGACTGTGGACATCTCCTTTGATGGACACAAAGAGAATAGCTACGCGGAAGTTGTCGTATTTTTCTCTCCTCCAGAAGTGTCAACAGTATTGCCTGACTTCAACGCTGCGGCGTCCTGCAGCCTTAAAGGGATACTGATCAAAAATTTGAAAAACTGACGAAAACATCGAAATTCTACTCGGAAGACGGCACTGTTCCGATAAACAGAGTTTATTTCACGTATTTTTGAACAGTTGGCTGTATTCTTGGTGGATTTTCAGCGAGCGGCGGCTGCACGCGAGCGCGAGCCGTGACGTCAGATTCTCCCTGGCGCATGCAGGGTGCACGTGCTCCTGTCCTTCTCTTCCTTTTCTCCGCCTCTCCTTTCTTTCCACTCTCTCTCTTCCATAAAAGCGCAGATGCTTAACCCCAGCCGGGAGCATTGTTCACTCCCATACTGGTTCTGGGAAACGTAGTGCGAGCTGAGCGGGTTGTGAGACATGGGCGACGGCTGGCATTGTGGGATGCCTGTTTCCGGCGAGTTTCACGTCACATCCTCTAGTTCACGGCGCGGCCGCTAGACGCGGCGGTTTGTGAAAAACTCATTAAATTCATTATTTTCCTCTAGTTTGTGCCTGAAATGAAGGTTGTTTCCATCGATTTCAACCCCCAATCTTCCAATTTGGCTGGTAATCTTGGCAGCAAAAATTTTATTCAGTATCCCTTTAAAGGGCGACGCAGAACTCGCTGGCTAGCATATTCGTGGAGTCTTGGACCTACTACATAGCATAGATAAATAATGTAGATAAGTAATATATAACGATGGGTTAATGCATCCTTTCCTTTCATTTTTACTCGAGTAAGTCGATAAATGAATAAAGAAGTAAAGGCAATGAAAAACTGAATAACCGATAGATGAGCTAGTTGGGGAGTATTCGAGTTGAAACGATGCGACATGAAAACACAGACACCCACCAGTTATCTCTCACGTAGACCATCACGCGCAACTGACTGATAGGTATCACTTCTTGCCTGGGAATGCGCAGATAAGTATTTTAAGTGCGGAGCACTGTAGGGGCCCGGGCTGTCATATACTGTCAATGTATGCTGTCGTAGCTTTTGCGAAACACAGGCAAAACTACGTATAGCATAGCCATCTGTAGCATATTGAGCGCGCGCTCGCGCCAAGGAGAAGTCTTCTCCCTTTTGTTCTTCAAGTGCCTTGGTGATATTAAGTGCGGAACACTTTAGGGGTCCAGGCTCTCGTATGCTGTCGTCGCTTGGCGTAACACAGGCTAACACGTAAAAAAGGGGAAAAAAAAACAAAAAGAGAAAGCATGCAATAAATAGAAAGAAAAAATAAGAAGACAAATAGAAAAGATCTAGAAAGGGAAAGAAAAATAGTAGGGGTGTGCGGATACTGAAATTTCACCTCGAATCGAATTCGAATCGAATAGTGCCGAATAGTGGCCAAAAATGTCGAATATCGAATCGAATATCGAATACCAAAGGTTTTTTTTCTTTTTTGAAAATTGAAAGAAAGAACATAGAAATCCAAACTGCCCAAGTCCTCGAGCGCATAATGCGGTGAGTGACTGCCACCGAAAGAAGAAAAATTTTCACGCAGAAACACAAGCTGTTCCACATACTTCATATAAACCTTGGTTCAAACTTTCTGTTCTTGATCTTATGGTGTTTTCTGCAGTTGAAAAAAAATGCGCTCACTGGGGACCTCAGTAGCGGGGATCGCAAAGCAATCTTGGCGAAACCTGGATAAAGTCCAGCTCTATGCACTTTCCACTATTTCAAAGGATCATCCTTTCTTGCGGTCAGGAGCTCATTCAAGTATTTTTGTTCTTAAGTATAGGATGTGAGCTCAGTGTTCGATATTTTTTGACGCTAGCAGTTCGACAGTCTGCCATACTGTTCTCTTGCCTTTTCTGCTGAAACAATGACGTGCGCAAATGACATAATCTCCTCTAAAATAAACATTCGCTCACTTTTTAACCAGTAAATTGATGAAAGTTTAACGGAAAGCTTTCTGTAAGGACGTTAGCATTAGTTTTAGCCGTCCCACCCTAACAAAGTTGCACCATTGGGTTTCGTCGTGCTTTAGATATTCGTCCAGTCGAATTATTCAAAACTTCGAATACTAGCTATTCGAAAGTTGAATCGAATTACTCGATTAAGTATAATTCGATTCGAATTCGCAACTCGAATATTCGCACACCCCTAAAAATACATAAAGACAGAGGAACAAATTAATATAAATAAAGACAAAAAAAAGCGGAAACAGAAAAAAAAGAAAGAAAGCGATGAGGAAAGAAAGAAAATCGAAGAGAAACAAAGATGGCTGCCCAGCTCTGCACTTCCTTTAGGTTTGGCACCACTAGTGTGAAGCTGTCTTAATTTATTTTTTCTACCTTCTTTTCCGCCGCAGTACGATTTTTCAGTTAGCGGCGTTTGCGGTGTCTTCACTAGCACTCCCTGTCTTTATAAGGGCCCCGAAACAGGCCCTGAAAATACAAAATCGAGCGCGTTATTCCCTCTTGGCGTTTCTCGTTTTTCTTTTCTTTTTTTTTACGCTCTTCGTGACGCCAGAACCGTGATTCACGCGACATGAATAGAGCGCATACTTTCGATTGGTTCGTATACGAAAAATATTGGTTGTGAATTGTCTCCTACCTCGCTTCGTCATGCATTCGCCCACCCGCTCTTCCTCATCTGGCATGATCAGGCTATCGAGAGCGATGAACTGATTTCGCTCTATTTTGTGAGTGTCCGATTGCGCAAGCGGAAATAACAGAGTGTAGTCGACAAGCTCGAAATCCTGATAGGCTCAACGCTGAGCTCTAACATTATACACGTGTTTATGAAGAAATCAGTGCCAAGGAGGTATCGCCTGTAAGAATTGTAGTGAAGGCTAGAACGACACCAATGGAAGAGGCGCCGGATTACTTAATTCTTCCAACGGAGAAACACTTTACAGCGAAGACGACGAAGCTCTCCTGAAGACAGGTAATTCCGCTTCCACGGTTTTTGTACATATTTTGATTGCGATAGCAATTATATGGACACTCTATACAAGTTTTCATCGTCGCCGTCATATTCCGTGTAAAGTTCAAATTGATAACTTCTGTACTTCATCAAAACTCCTTTTGGGCGAGTTGGTTCATTGTAGAGTGAGGGAGTAGCAGCGCGAACACACACCCACAAGAGAGAAGACACGGACACACAGCGCCTGTGTGTCCGTGTCTTCTCTTGTGGGTGTGTGTTCGTGCTGCTACAACTTCTGTACGCGCATCGTATGCTGTACCCGCCAGTAAAAGCTCGCGAGCGCTAGCGAGAAACACGGCTGAAACATAGATGAAACAAGCTGTTCATCTCCTCAGCACCGAGGGTGCATGCGGTAACATCACTCCGTGTGCGATGCCTGCCATCGATTGCTCCTCTACCAGAGAAGAAGCGCCCCGTCGTTATTTCGCTGGACGAATGAGTTTGAAGGAACACCGGTGTAGAGGGGCTGCGTGGCTCGAGCCGCAACTGCGAACTTTCACTATAAGGGCGCGGTCGCGAGCTCTGGCGCGCGTGCTATCTAGGCAAGCATAAGCGAACGACTCGTGAGCTATGATCTCACCACTTCGTGCTGTGACCACTGATACCAAAAACTGCACGAAAACCGCTTCTTTCCCGGGAGCGGCCGTATTCGCGTACACCAGCGTACTGCAGTTTCGTGAGATGGGATGAAAAAGAGATAGTTGCTAGCCTATTATAGTTCGTTATAACATTCCGACATGTTGCTATCGCAGTCACAGCTTCGCCCTTTCGGAGAAATCTTTTTTTACATCAAAATTCAAGGGACAAACTTCTCACCCCACCAACTCTTGTATCTTCAATCTACCCCCCCCCCCCTCGTGCGCCGCGCCGCCGCCGATCCGATGAACCCCGCGCCGTTGACGCGCCGCCGCCGGCGATTTTGGGACCGGCGCACAGGTCTACCTGATGCTCTGTCCTGATTGTGAGATGGCGCAAAGCGATAGCTCATTACACCATTCATTTGTTGCTGTGAGCTTTTCGAGCGAGCGTCAAGGGCAAGTTCGGATCGAAGCGGGCGGTCGCGTCTGCGTGGGCGCTACCATGTTGATTTTTAACCACAGTTACCGACGGTTACTGATACAATTAAAGGAATACGACTTAAATGCGATGAAGAATAAACAGATTACTTATTAATGTGTAGAAGCATATGCTAAAGAAGGAAAAATGTCTCAACCTTGCCAACTGCAAGGCAGTTATATCTGGATCTATGTTTTCCTGCGCAAGCGTGTGGCTTGTTTACACCCCATAGCTTTGGCAGTGCTGAACGGTAGTGGTGAAACAGTATAAGCGTCATCACTTGATTCTTCAAAATGTACTGACCGCACTACGCGACTCACTCGATAATGGTAACTTCTTCACTGCCAGGCTACTCAGTGACTCACTCACTGTCCTGACCCTTCGTCGTCTCGCGCTTATATCCGCTCTCCTTTTATTCGCGATTTTTCCAGGTGTCCCCTCGGCGCGTAGCACAGAGAAAGGTGTAGATTCTTTTCGCCCGTTCGTGTGCAGAATTTGTGGCCGCCGCGTTGATTTCTCGCATTCTCCCAATTTTGCGCACGGCTTTACAATGTTGCCACGGCGTCTTCGGTGGATAGGGTAAGGGCGCGCTCTCGGCGTCCTTTGATGCTTGTTTGTTTCGTTGTGCGAGCTCCGTCGTGGCTAAACATCGGCGTCCGAATTTCACGCCACCGTTTGAAATCGGCGACGCGCTCTTATTTGAGCGCTGGTTTGTGACAATGCATTGCCTTTCGCGCGCTGGAAGCGGGCACCTTGATTCTTCCCTGACTCAGCTCCAATCATTGCCAACAATCGCACGCTTCCACTTGCACGTGAAAGCGTGCCCGGCCATGCCTGTGATATGGAATTTATACCAGTGAATAAAATTTTCCTCGTGTGTCCATATTGCCACACGTGCTCATTTCGTTAAATTTTAACATTACGCCCCATTACAATGTAAGTGCTGCCTTGCGCAATGCGCGCCGGAATGACTGAGAACTATCTAGATAATCCTAGTACCTTCCGATGAGATTACGTGCACAGCCCGACTATTTAGTTCGGGTTGCGCACGTAGTTGTGGAACTTACGCAGCCGCTAGCGATAACGCTAGAATCTTCAATGATACATGTATACAAAAGCCGACGCGCTTGACCGCGCGTCAGTTTTATCGAGGGCCGACGCTCTGTATGCCGCTACCAGTGTATAGTGTGTATTGCTGTAAATTGACTTTCCGTTTCCCGGCCAGAAGTTCGGCCAAATGAAGAATTTAATCTTGGACACGCCTCCTGCTGCTTTAGTGTACGTCACTACCACGTGACATCTGGTGGAGGTGTTTCTTCGTCCATGATCCGGACGCCCCCACGAGGCGCTGGCCCAAGCCCAAGCCGCAAAGAAGACGACACGAAGGACAACCCTGATAGTCGAACTGGCGCAGGCAGAAGGGACTACAGCCAGACCACTGGCTCCTGCCAGAAAAACACCAGGCAAACGAACACTTTGACTTCAATCACAGCGACCATGACAGCCCCTATGCCACCTGCATCAATCGTGCTACAGAAACCCAGGGAGCCTCCAACTTACGGTGGTTCATCGCGGGAAGACCTGGAAACTTGGCTTGAAACATATGACCCTGTAGCCGCCTTCAACAACTGCAATTCCGAAGAGCAGCTGCGCCACGCCTACTTCTACCTGGAAGAGGCGGCAAGGGCTTGGATCGAGAATCGGGAGTCCTCACATTAAACCTGGGATCTCTTCCGCAGCGCATCCTGCACACGTTCATGAGCGTCGTCGGAAAGGAAAGGGCCGCTTCATTGCTCGTCACCCGGGCGCATCTACCCAACGACAACGTCATCTTCACGGATGAGATGACGCGACTTTTCCGCCAGGCCGACGCTGCTATGCCTGAAGACAAAAAAAAAAACCGGCAGATCCCACGCATTGTAAGAATCGATGTAATGTGAAGCAGCCAACAAGGAGCAAATGATGATGTACGTAACATTCGTGTCATGATTTTCATGTTAGGACGTGTCATTTGTGTCCGTCATACAGTCACGTCGCGCAATACCAATATTGGTGTATATCAAGCTAGCGAACTGGACGCAAGTGCACCATGAGCTTGGCATGTAAATCACGTTGTGCATGACATGCATTTCGTGATTTTGATTACACCGCCTGAACATTTATATACTTCATACAGTCACGTCGCGCATTACCAATTGTCGTGTATACCGCTAGCGTACTAGACGCAAACGCACCATGAGCGTGGCATGTAAATGGCGTTGTACATTACATGCATGTGATGAATTTCATGTTACCACCTGCCACTTATTTTTGTTATACATTGGCGTCACGCAATATCAATTTTGGTGTGTATCAAGTTAGCGAAATGGCCACGAGCGTGCCATGAGTGCGGCATGTAAGTCGTGCTGCGCATAACATGTCATGATTTCCATATTACCACTCGTCATTTATGTTCGTCATACAATCACGTCCCGCTATGCCAAATTTGGTGTATATCAAGCTAGCGAAATGGCCGTGAGCGTGCCTTGATCATGACATGTAAATCATGTTGTACAGTACGGTCCACTGTTAGAGGGAACACGAGAGTGCGTGGCCGGCGATCCGGCGGAGCGCTAACTGCTGGCGAGGTTTCGAAATGCGGCGCATGCGCATTGGTTCATCAAGGTGGTGCGTGCCCCGCGTCATCTGCTACTTCTCTGCCTATGCACTCGGCGTGCGCTAGCGAGCCGTGAGCCTTCGCGCTTTTCGTTTTCGCACTGTAAATAAACTGATATCAACTCGGCCTTCCGCTTCTTTAATAAGGCTGATATTTCATGGTCGCAAAGGCGAGCTTAGAATGTTCGCTGCATCTGACTTCAATAGCCTTATCTGTTATGAAAAGCGGCCGTTTGCAGCGAGTAGTATGTGAAAAATATCACGGGCTTAACGGTGAGCGCTTGCGAAAAACTGCGGCAATAAATAAAACCATACATTTTTGTGCTTGCTGGAAATCCAACTAGCAGCAGGCAGAGTGAGAGCTAGATAAATTGCACCGCGAAAATGCGGAACCGCTTTCCAACACTTTCATGCCCACAGGCGGAGTAGCAGACGAAGCTGGGCCGCACCGCCCTGACGATGCTACGCGCATGCGCTGCATTTACAAATCTCGCCGCCTGTTAGCGCCGCGCGGCCCACCGGCCACGGGCTCGCGTGCTCCCTCTAACGGTGGACCGTACTGTACATGACATGGACCTCATGATTTTCATATTACCACCTGTCAATTATGTTGGCCATGCAGAAAGTGTCTCATCATACGAATTTTTGGATATATCAAGTTAAGCAAACGGCCGCAGGAGCACCAGAGCCATGGCGTGTAAATCATACCGTTCATGACAAGGTAGTCATGATTTTCATGATATGAACAGTCATTCATGTTTGTCATATGGTCACGTTCTGCCATACCAAGTTTGGCATAAATCCCATTAACGATACGGTCTGGAGAGCACAAAGTCGTAGGCGTCTGGATGGGTGGGTGGATGGATGGATGGATGGATGGATGGATGGATGGACGGACGGACGGACGGATACGCTCAAGGTCGCCGATGTTCGCTAAGAAATGCTTCGCATTTAAAAGTCCGCCTGCTTATGCGGGGTGTGAAACAGGAACTGTTCGCTGGACTTGTCCGCGACCCACCCAAGACGGTCGCCGAATTCCTGAACGCGGCAACGACGATCGAAAAGGAGCTAACGTGGTGGCTTGGGCGAGACTGCGGCTGTTCTCCTGACTTTCAGCATTGTGCTGTGGTTAAGCGTCATCGGGACCAGACAATACGCGAAATCTATGAGGCTGCGGAAATGGCTAGGCTAGGCAGCGTGTGCGTTAGCAGGCCTTCGATTGCGTTATCACAGAAACAAATTGATTTTCTTCAGAACGCGGGTACACGTGATGTTCATGGCGCGCCAACACGATGATTATGTATTCATAGGTTTTTACTGTTTTTATCATTTTTCGTTGCTCCTATTTTTTGTCAGATACTGCACAAGTATATATTGCGCGGTTCTGGCAAATAAATCTAGTTGAAAGTCAGCGCCGCCGTCTGTGTCCGTTTTACTTGTCCTCCGTCTTTAGCGCTGTTTTTAAGTGGATCGAAAAGGCGCATGAAATGCGTACCAGCCAGTACAACCGCCGCATTCCCACGACGACCTACGGCGAGGGTCAAGCGCTGCATTCCGATGACCGGCGTGAGACCATCAGAGCGATCGTTCGGGAGGAGATGCGCCAGTGTTGCAGAGTTGCCACTCCGGAATCGGAATGACTCCGGATTCATTCCACATTTTTGCGACCTCGGAATGGAATGGGGACAACGCTTGGAGGAAAGGAATGGGAATGGAATTAAGCCCCTTTTGCACGGAATGGAATGGGAATGGAATCACGGCTTTTTGCTAAAATAGAGCACCTTTTCGTCTACGCGTTCTTTTTCAAACTTCAAGAATTAGTAAGTCAAAGCCTCGAGTTCAACAAAAAAGCAGTATTTTTAAAGTGGCTTGGCTGATTACAAGCACGGTACATTTATAAGCAACGCGCCTACTGCAATTTTGTCCTTTATATAGACTGTGTTGCTGCGAAGTTAGTCTCTATTCTTCGCGTAACCGCTGTTCTATGCCGTTGGTATGCGTCATGCGGAACTACGGCGGCGGCATACATGCCCTTACGCATTGTGATTTCTTTTTTCCCTCGGCGGCGCCCCAGCCGCCTGCTGTCTCACCACCCTTCACTTTTTTGTGTTTCCTTCTGTCGCCGTCGGAGACTCGGGCACATATTCGAAAAAGCGCTTCTCTAAGTTGTATATCTGCCATTGCATACCTGCGCACAGGCGAACAGAGAAAGATCTCCTCAGCCCCATCTATGCTTTCGAGGCGCGCTTGACAAGCGTGAGTGCTGACGATCAGTGCGGCCCAGTGTTCCGTATTCGATGCACAGGCACAAGGTGCCCGAGTGGTGCACTGTTCCAACTAATACCAGGAGATCTAGAAGGTTTTGTTCCCCATTAACCGAATGTTAGTTTCCTCCATGTTCACGATCGCTCCAGACGAGTGCAAAACTGCTTAGTTTTCTTGAACACTACTTTTGTCAGCATAAATATACGCTATGTCGTCATTTTGGCATAAACACATTTAAGCTTAAACAATATTAAAACATTGCCATTCGTTCAAACATACTGACCATGCAAATACTATAGGTGGCGGGAGAACTGCCCCTCTGGAAATTAATAGAGTGGTTGTACTGCACGAGATATATCACCAAACTCCTATCCCTCGATTTTGTTAACGTGTTTTTTGCGTACTTTTCCACTTCTTAATGCATCTGATGGCATTAGCTTTATGGGGTAGTCAGTCTTAACTCGATAAAACTATGAAGATGCCTTTCCTTCGTTGAGGAATTACAGGAATGGAATTGAACTGCCAGGCCATTCCCTGAGTGGGAATGGGCTGTTTTTTCATTCCTGAGGAATTGAAAGGAATGGAAATGCGGCAAGTTCTAATTCCCTGGAATGGAAATGGAATGGAATGGAGGCGCCCATTCCGCAACACTGAGATGCGCAGATTGTGGCGGTCCCCTTAGCCTCAACTGGAGCCAATCGCTGACGTCATGCGCCAGGGAATCCAGCAATATCTGGGAGCACCCGAACCAGCGGAGCCTGAGCCATGAGCGACGAGATACGCTGCTGCAGCGCGTCGTAGCGCTCCCCCCTCAGCGTCCACGTGAAGGCGCCACACCCCCGTAGTTCCGACGACAGACACCGCCGCCGCCGGCACCATACCGCCCACCTGTTGACCAACGCTAAGCCCCGTGGAACACCGACGTCTGGCGCGCCCCCCTACCACCGCCCACACTGCTACCATTGCGGAGAATCTGGTCACACCTATCCCGCGGCCTGTACAGACAGATGGAGCTGCGTGGTTTCGCATTCGAACGCCTCTTGTACACAGCGGCGTTAAAGACCACGCGATATCGCAGACTGCCTCGTAGGAGTGCAGTGGACGCCCCGACAATCTTCCTGTTCGCCTTCGCCAGGTAAACTCCGCCACCGGAAGAAGACCTGACGACACGACGTAGAAGCAGCGGAGCTAATTTACGTAGTAGTGACCCGACGCCGAGACCCAACCCCAACGCAAGACGACGAACTAGCGACCTTGACATTCTCATCGACAGCCACGTCACCACTCTGGTCGACACTGGGGCCGACTCTTCGGTCATCAGTGGGCCGTGCGCCGCGAAGCTGAAGAAAGTGAAGACAGCTTGGAATGGACCCGAAATGCGCACTTCTGGAGGCCACCTCATAACGCCGACTAGAGTCTGCACGGCGAGTCACGATTGACGGCCACCGTATCCGGCGAGCTTTGTGGTCCTGCAGGACTCTTCGAGGGACGTCATTCTAGGCATGGATTTCTTAAATCAGTACGACGCAGCCATTGACCTACGATCGCAATCGATAACACGTTCCGCTTACAATGCCATCCTGCTAGATAGGAAAATTGGTCACCATCTCTTGAATGTAATTGAAGAGCACGTCACCGTTCCGCCTCTCTCCAGCATCATTTCGGTCGGCACCGAAGTACCCAGAGACTTAGAAGGCGTCATCGAGGGCAACCAGCACCTGCTTCGGAGCCGTCAAATCTGCGTCGCAAGAGGTATAGCCGAGCGGCGGGATGGCAAAGTGAGGGTAATGCTGACAAATTTCAGCCACGAATACAGACACCTCAACTTTGATACGACAGTCGCCTACAGGCATGGATTTTGTGGATGCCAGCAGGGATTTCGGCCCCATCGATGCTACCGAAACCCGCTTCGACGAATCGAGGTCCGCAAGCAGTATTCAACATCAATCCGAGCCTTCCGAAGCACAAGCATGACGAGTTCGAAGCCCTGCTCCAGCGATTCAAGGAGTGCCCGGAAGAAAGTGCTCGACCAATCCGTAAGAGCCTGTATCGAGTTTCGACGCGAGAACGCGAAGCCGTAAACAAACAAGTCGATGAAATGCTACACGATGGCATAATCCAGCCATCAAAGAGTCCGTGGGCGTCTCCCGTGGTGTTGGTGAAGAAGCAGGACGGAACCCTACGTTTCTGCGTCGACTATCGTCGCCTGAATCAGATGACAAAGAAGGATGTGTATGCTCTCCCACGTATTGACGACGCCCTGGATCGACTCCACAACGCGTACCTTTAATCGAACAGACCTCAAGACAGGCTACTGGCAAATCAAAGTCTATGAGGGAGACCGAGAGAAGACTACATTTGTAACACCAGAAGACCGGCTCGAGTACAAGGTGATGCGCCCTTCGTTGTTTGCTCGGCACCAGCGACTTTCCAATGCGTTATGGACACAGTGTTGGCTAGCTTGAGGTGACAGACGTGCCTCGTGTACATGGACGACGTCGTTGGGTTTGCCTCAAACTTAGACGAACACATCCGAACACATCCGGTCCGTTGAAGCTCTACTTCAAACGATCAAGACCTCGGGACTCACCCTTAAGCCAGAAAAGCGCTGTTCGCCTACGGGGAGCTCTTGTTCCTGGGCCACGTCATCAGCCAGTCAGGAGTCAGCCTCGACCCGCGGAAAACAGCTGCCATCGCCGCCTTCCCACAGCCAACTGACAAAAAGGCCGTGCGCCGATTTCTCGGCTTGTGCGCCCATTACAGTCGCTTCGTCAAGGAGTTCTCACGGATCGCCGAAGCGCTAACTCATCTCACGAAAGCCCATACTTGCGTCGCCGATTTCTCTTGAAAAACAGCGTCCTCGTAAAAACTTCTCTTCGGTCCCAGTCATCTCCCTTATCGTTGTACCTTCGGCACTGCGACCAGAAATTCTGCAGGCACCGCACGACGATCCGGCGGCTAGTCACCTCGGTTTCTCCCGCACGCTCGCAAAAATACAAGTAAAGTACTACTGGCCACGCCTTACCGCCGACGTCACTCGTTACGTGAGGGTATGGCAGGACTGTCAGCAACGCAAGACACCGCCGACAAGGCCAGCCGGACTTCTGCAGCCCGTCTAACCACCTCGCAGACCGTTTCAGCAAATCGGTATGGATTTGTGGCGCACTTGTGCGGGCTACAAATCCATACCGATTTGCTACTCCGACTAGGAGAAGAAGACGACTAGGCAACAAGCACGAGAGGGCCGCGCCTGTTCTCGTTCGCGTCTGGATAAATGGCTTTAGAGGAAATACGTAATTTGTGGTCTCACAGAATCGACATCTGTCTGCCTGTTCCCACAAATTGGAGACCTGGACTTCTCGTGATCGCTCTCGCTTCCTGATTTGCGCTCGCCTCAGCCGCTTTGCTTGGCCTACAGCTGCCAGGAACTCGAGCACCACAGTCTTCGCAGTCCTTCCCGAAGCCAGACAGTCATGACCTCTCCTCAGGTGCCATTATCATCGCCACAACCACGCGAGCCCGAGGTTTGCGCTCTCAAGCTCCCTGAGTTCTGGTCGTCGGACTCGGAACTTTAATTCATCACCGTGAAGTCATTGTTCCTTCGTCATCGGCTCACCTTGCAATTGACCATGCATGACCATGTCGTCGGAGTGCTTTGCGCCTCACACTTCTGCTGTCGTTCGCAATGTTCTACTCTCTCCTCCAGCCGCTCATCCTTATGATCATCTTAAGGCGACGCTCATCAGGCGCACTACCGACAGCGAACATCGACTGCAGCAACTCCTTTCATTAGAGGAGCTCGGGGATCGTAAACCGTCTGACCTACAGCGTCGCGTGCAATCCTTGGTGCCCGATCTCGCTGCGTCACCGAACAATGCACTTCTTCGGAAAATTTTTCTTCAGCGCCTTCCAACACGGGTGCGCATGATTCTGACGGAGTCTTCAACATCCACACTGGAATCTCTGGTTCAGTTGGTCGACAAAATTGAGGATGTTGGTTTTTCCTCTGTGGCCACACTTCGTCACCCCATAGGCCCTTCGTCCAACAGCATAGCTAGTGGCGACAGTTATGCTTGTCTCCTCGCTGGTAATGAGGACCTCGCCCGAAATGTAGAGCAACTTACTGCTGAAGTCGCTGCCTGCCGAACAAACCAGCCGCGTCCTTCATGACGAACCTGCCATCTCAGCCTAATCGCTCTGGCCGCCGTTCCGCTAGTCCCAACAGGCTTTGCTGGTACCACCGTCGTTAGGGGTCGCGTGCAAACAACTTTCGCCAACCTTGTT
>JALIZH010014156.1:0-41487 GCA_030522465.1 Rhipicephalus appendiculatus | reverse complement strand
CATACCAGCTGAAGGCAAGAACACTGCCGGAACGAGACCCCCGCTATGAATGAACTGAGGAAGGGAACTTTCGAGGGCTCGATCGTTTCTCTGTTTGAAAGAACCTTAATGGAAGTCAGCAGATAGTGAAGCCACATGTAGTGGCGGCGGCTCGACGGTGCAAGCGCTCACCTTATCAGTGCCGCTTCGACTGCGGGTTAACTCCACTTGGGCTTGGAATTGAAGCGCCCAGGCCCAATGAGATCAGAAATGTATCACTGTGAAAAGTAAAAGTTGTTAATTTCCAACAAAGGTCATATTATGCAATGAAAACTCTGCCTTTAATTTTGCAGTCAGCGCCATCGCTACAGCACGCGTTGATTTCGTCCTCTTCTGTTGCACCCGAAGTCGCAAAATATCCTGGTAAAAGCGTGGCTTGCGTTGAATATACATTGTAACGCTGGTCGAACACTGATTTGAGCCGGGTGTTTACAGAAGTATGTCCATGTCCCTTGCTTTATGAAAATAATGCCAAACTGGTTGACATCCCTGCCTTTCTTCTCTCTCGTTTTCCTTCCTTCATTCCTGCTGATACACCATTGTATTCTTGTGGGTCTGCAGACAATGTCATCACATCGCGTTGCAAAATATCGGCTGAAGAGGCCCAATAAGGTGTTTCTTTGCTTCCAAATTTTCGAAGGAAATATTTGTGTAGCGCGAAAAACAAAAGGCGTGGGAGATGTCGAAAAAAGCGCGCGGCCCCTAGTGAACAGTGGCGTCCGCAAAAAAAAAAAAAAAAAAAAAAGACAAGACAGGACAGGACAGGACACGAAAAACAAAAGAGTAAGAAGAGAAGGAAATACAAGAAGGGTTTACAGAGACCTCCCTAAGGGGACGAAGAATATTCCCAATTTAATTACGGTAATGACCCGAAACGCGGGAGGGGTTGGGGAAGCAGCTAAGAGTGCGCGCTCGCCGGAACAACCGGGAGACGGCCGCGTGGGAGAAGGAAAGGAAAGGGAAGTGGGAAAGGGTGGCGGGAATCCTTCTTCCGGCGGAAAAGCGGAAACGCGGTGGAAGCGCAGAAGGAGTTGCCAGGCGCTGCCACTACCCTCTACTTCCGCCCTTTCTTTCATCTCCCGAAGAGGAGCTCGAAGAAAACTTTCTTCTTCTTTGGAGCCCTGCGGCATCGTTTTCGAAGTTTTTCGAAAAAGGAAGCGTTCCTGTAAATAAAATGGATGTGAAAGAACGGACCTGAAGCTGCGAAGCAACTGAAACGAGTTCGAAGGTGCGAGAAAAAAAAAAAAAAAAAGAAAACCGACGCCGTCCAATTCAGTCCTCGTTAAGTGCCAGCTACGCTTTCGCGAGCTTGAGGTTTGCGTTCTTGCTTTAGAAACAAATTTATCACCGCAGTGGCGACGCTTGCCAGCTCGCTCGAGAGTCAATCTCGAAGCACGGCATTCTTCTTCCCCGCCAGGCGAAGTCGGTAACAGAGTGAGAAATAGATGGAGAGAAAGAGATAGACGAGCTGAGAAAGAGATAGCACACCACCAGCGCACAATCGCGACGAGGACAAGAGGCAAGAACACACCACAGCCCTGTCGTGAGTTCTTCCCTCTTGTAATATAAACAGTTGTTCAAGTCTAACGTCCTAAAACCACCATCTGATTGTGAGAGACGCCTTAGTGTAGGGCTTCGGGAATTTCGACCACACGGGGTACTTTTAACGTGCGCCTAAATCTAGGAACATGGGCCTCTAGAATTTTGCCTCCATAGAAATTCGGCCGCCGCGGCAGGGATTCGATCCCGTGACTTTCGGGTCAGCAGTCGAGCACCGCAACTATTAGACCAGAGCGGCGGGGGAACCTCATTTCTGTATTATTTAATTTATTTGCGTGTATTAGTTGTGGCGAATATTTGCAGTGTACTGTGTCTGCCTTGTTTCCTTGTTTGAAGTCATAGGCCCGTATTCAAGAACATAACTTAAGTTGCGCGTTAAGTTACACTTATGAAAGTATGAGGAAAGTATAAGTTTTAGTTAAGTTTGGGGAAAGTTTTAAAAACTCCACTTAAGGCTCACTTATGAAAGTAGCACTTTTCTGGGTAAGTATGACTCCTGGGAACAAGGCTACAGAAGTTTTCATATTTGTTTCATTAAATAAAGCACCAATAAATTACTGTAACTTTCGCGGAACACTGGCCGTAAATGTTCTAGGCTTTATAAAGGCACACTTCGTAAGAGATGGAATAAATAATTCTCGCTTTTGTCGGTTTTAAGCCTTCGGCTGGCCGCAACAAGCAGCCGCCGCTCAGCGGCCATCGATATAAAGTGGTCGTCTCAACTCGCGGTTATTTTGTCGTCTACAAGTGTTTGTTACTCTGCTGTGAGATCGCATGCAATACGAGCGGTTCTTTCGTAACCATACGTGCGTTTCACTCTTTGGATTATTTTTCTGCTTTTCAGCGTTTGGCGTTTTTCTCTATGGTCATTTATTTTCAGAGCGCCCGTGTGCGTTCCCTTCTTTCTTAATAATTGGAGTGTTGCCATATGAAAGGAACCAATAATTAAAAAAAAAACAGGGGAGCGTCTTTCACTTGCTCCGTTACACAGTGTATCCGGGCGTCCAGAGCTGTTCCGCAGACGCAAGCTGCCGATATATGTGGTTGGGCGCCCGCAGCAGCTCTACGGATGCGAGCTGCCATCAAAGTCTGTGTCTGGCGAGCTGCTGCAGACGCCTGTTAATGGAGTAAGCGAAAGAACCTCACCTCTCAAATATATTTCACGCATTTCATCGGCATGCAGTGATGGAACGGGTTGACCGCGTTCGTTGTCCTTTGGGCCCAGCGGCAGCATTTTCAACAGGCGTAGCGCCACTAGCTTGGAAAAGCGGTACTGCGACAAGAATCCTACGTCGTTATAAGCCTCAATGGGATTCTGCCGAACCCTTTTAAACTAGGCGCAACGGCGGTGCGTAACGATATGCTTCATCCTGAGTAATTTCTTTCACACGGCCAGCAAAGTCGGTGAAATCGGCGACACAGCCATAGTAGTCGGCCATATTGTTTGACGAAAAAACGGTGAAAGTAGCACTTAAGGTAGCCAGTAGCTGTACTTTACTTTCTGGTACTTAAGTGCCGATTTAAGTTTAACTTAAGTACAGGATTGGGCTTACTTAAGTCATAAGTTAAGTATAAGTTTCATTTGTGAATACGGGCCATAGTGTGACTTCCTTGCAGTGGTAACCTATCATAGCGGGCATCATGTACACGCCAATCTCATCTCCACACACATTTAGTAAAAAAAGAAGCTACAAGACATAATGCCGTACTTAACCATATGATTCTTTATATAGAGAATTACTCTTAATTCGGAAAATATTCTTTCCCTCTGGGCTTCTTCTCTAGGCCACAGCAACAGGAACATCTGCTTAGCCGTATGTGAATTTCTTGGCGACATTAAAAGAATTGCGTGCTAATTTATTTTCATTCAAATTTCTGCACTTCAGCCTTTCTCTGATTAGTTGATTGCATATCACTGTATTGTCCCATAAGTATTATATTGGTATATATAATAATCACCTCAAAAAGTTTTTTCCATATTCCCCAGTCAACCGATTGGTTTTTCTTCTTCGTCTCAAGTCTAATCTATATCCCTATATTAACCACCGGTTCATGACCAGTCCCCCCGAAGTGGGTAAGTGCCAAAAACAAGGATCAAGCAAGAAAGCAAGCAATCACGAGAAGGCGAGAAATATAGGAAATGTTTTCCCATACTTCAATTTTTCGTGTTGGTTGAAGCATCAGTTCGTCCTAATTGTGGACATATTATTTCTGTAGTGCAGAGAGACAAGACGGTGGCAGACGAGGCCGTGCCGTGGTCGAAGCTTTATTGGGACGCGGGCGAAGCGAAGCGGTAGCAGCTGCCACGTCCAGCCAGGTCAAAAGCCAGGCCGTTCTGTCTTGCGCGGGGCTCGCACATCTCGAGCCACGCGGCTCACTTTCTTTTCTTCGCGGTTAGCTGGCCAAGACTGGCGTGGCGCTACATTTCAAAAGGCGGCGAACCAAAAGCATCCGCCGAACAGCCAGTAAACGGCGAGGCAAAAGGCGCTTCCCAAAGATAAACATTATGGTTTTTTCAACTTTTTTGATCACTGGCTTTACTCAACAGAAAGACATAACAAAACATAGACGTTTCGCCACCTATACGGGTGGCATCGTCAGTACACAAATGGCACCACATGAGAGAACACACGATACTTATATCTTGCCGTAAACATCCGGCAGAGGGCCACGAATACTATTGCATGCTGACTGATTACGATTAATGAACCATGATTCCACAAATTTTCTTGGGCCCCATCGTTGTTCCCGCGCCAGCGTCGTCGCATTATCGAGATCAAACACGTGCCCTTTCGTCATGCAGTGGTCAACTAATTCTGTTTTAGCTCGTGTGGCATGTGTGGCCTTCGTAACGTCCCTTGCGTGTTCCTTGAGGCGGGTACGACGTCGTCGCCCTGTCTCGCCGATGTAGGTGGCATCACAGTCCATGCAGTCGACCTTGTATATAACTCCGCTTTGTTCGTCCGGGGGGGGGGGGGGGAGGGGGTGCGGTCCTTTGGTTTTGAGAACACATTTGCCAGGGTGCGCATGGGCTTAAAAACAGTACGAACACCCAAAGGCCGCAAGGCCCTACGCACTGGTTCTGACACACCGCGAACATACGGGATACACACAAAAGATGTTGCCTTATTTGTACTACTCTCGCAAGGTCTTTGCATGCGTCGTGGCGTATCGTCAACAAACCGCTGAGGGTAGCTCCGTTTATTCAAGAGATTGGCAACATTTGTTTCTTCACGCTTCCTCAGGGCCTGCGTTGACGATAGCACGACGCAGCGTGACAGAAGTGTACGAACAACAGCATACTTGTGTTCCGCAGGGTGGTGTGAGTCGAAACTCAGCACAGTGCCGCTATCGCAAAATTTGCGGTCTACGGCTGTCTCCAATGAACCGCCCTCGCTCTGACGTACGAGAACATCTAGAAAAGACAACGTGCCCCCCATCCTCCATTTCACAAGTGAATTGGATGGCTGGATGAACGTTATTGAGCGCCACATGCATAGCCTGCAGATTTCTCTTTTCTACAATGACAAAAGTGTCATCAACATAGCGAAAGTACATCTTCACGGGGAAGGGCAAGTTCGACAAAAGTGTAGTTTCCACGTGTTGCATTAACAGATCTGCCACGATTACCGACACGGGACTGCCCACCGGGACACCTTCTATTTGGTGGTATACAATTCCCGCAAAAGTGAAGTATGTTTGCTTCAAACAACGATGGGGGAACAAAGATGGGGCCCAAGAAAATTTGTGGAATCATGGTTCATTCATCGTAATCAGTCAGCATGCAATAGTAATCGTGGCCCTCTGCCGGATGTTTACGGCAAGATATAAGTATCGTGTGTTCTCTCATCTGGTGTCATTTGTGTACTGACGATGCCACCCGTATAGGTGGCGAAACGTCTATGTTTTGTTATATATTTCTGTTGAGTAAAGCCAGTGATCAAAAAAGTTGAAGTTAAACATTATGGTCTTGGCATCAGAATCTTCTGGTAATAATATGTGGGGTTTAACGTCCCAAAACCACGATATGATTATGAGAGACGCCGTAGTGGAGGGCTCCGGAAATTTGGACCATCTGGTGATCTGTAACGTGCACTGACATCGCACAGTACACGGGCCTCTACCATTTCGCCTCCATCGAAATGCGACCGCCGCGGCCGGGATCGAACCCGCGACCTTCGGGTCAGCAGCCGAGCACCGCAGCCACTGTTCCACCGAGGTGGACAGAATCTTCTGGTAGATTTTCCTCTAGGATTCCTCAACCGCGCGCCCGACGCAACCGCTCGTGCTTCAAATAACTGTTTTGGTGTTGAAAGTACGTTAAGGATATAGATTATAAGACCAACAATATCAAAGCATACACTTTTACTATGTTAGGAGTGCGACACGGACGCAGGACTAAAAGAAACAGGCACACACGAGCGCTAACTTTCATCTAGTTTTATTACTGCCACACATCTGGTTTGGCTAGCAAATGCAAGAAAATGATCACATGAAGCGTACATGTCGTGACAGGATTTCACTTGATTACTAAATTGAAGAATTGCACTTCCCCATCATGCAAAGCGATGGAGGTGTGGCTGACGCACCCACTTATTCTCACATGCATGTGGTAAGCTTCCTTAACGTCGCGATTTATTTGGTTATTATTCTGATACGCTATCTCTGTCTTACAAAACATTGGTTCGCAATGGCACATTATGCAATGCGCAGCCAGGCTCGCGCTATCGGAGTTCTTGACAGTAGTGTGGTGCTCCCTTAGACGGACGTTAATGCAGCGCCCCGTCTCTCCGAAGTACTTTTTACCACAAGATAGATACATAACCAAATGTGCGAAAGAAACAAACACCAGGTGTCAGTCAGCGCTTGTGTGTTTCCGTTACTTTTAGTCCCCTGTCTGGGTCGAGCTGTAGTATGTTCACTACAGTATGTTCAATTACCAACTCGCCCGGCTTGCCGTTTTAAATCGAGCTATTATGTGCTGAATTTCGGACGTTTTAAGGAAAACCCTTCTAACTCTCGCAAGTCACAGCAAAAGTGCACATCTTGTTTTTTTTTTCTTCCAAATCTAACAGTGGCTGTGGTGTCTGAATTCCAATTCACACTGAAAATGTTTACAACCGCAGGAAAAAAAATATCGAGTAGCACCGCGACGTAGGAAAGTAAAGAAAAAGACTACAGAGTAATACTGAAGTACGAGAGAAAGAATTCTGCTTTAAATCCCTGCGTCTTCGTTCAGTGAACCCTGGTGCTTGAATAAATTCTGACCGAGGCCATAGCACCCTATTCTACAGGTTAAGGCTATTTTTTTTTCCTCATTTAATTCTTTCATTCCGCGTATTGCCCTATTCGAACCATCCGACCGCTCCGAAGGAGCCTTCCCTGTCTAATCATTCTCCGTTCAGGAATCTCGCTCGGCAAATTCTGGCTGGCAAATCGGCGCGCCGCCACTCGAAAGAGCGCGCTTCTCGATCGGAATTTCAACCCATTTCAAGTGCCACCGTTCTTTTTATTGCGCTGTTCTGTTCTGCTCGCGATATCTGCCGTCAACCACGAGCGATCTGGAAGTGGGAACCTCCTTTTTTCCTTCCGACATAAATGGCGGTCGTTATTACGAAAACTGTCCGCGAACGTCTGGACCGTTCAATACGACCCGAGCGAAGCGGTTCCTTGATTCTTTCGAGGGGCATGATGTTTTAAGATATTCGCGAACCGCGTTTCGCTTGTGTGCGCTGCTAGTCTAACGGCTATTCGTAGTTCCCAGAGCTTTTTGCTTTTTTTGTTACGGTATGATATCCTATGAAATGTAAGTGGGGGCTATGAGCGAACATATTTTACGTTCAGATGCGCCGAAGTGGGGATTCAATGGCACCGTGATTCCGCTTCGGAATAGTGGATCCACTTATATACGTGGCCGGAAGACGAACACGTATTCACGAGGCCTTCATTTGCGCGGAAAACTCTTGTACGAGAATCAGTGGCCGTTGATGTATGTCATCTATGTATGGTGTCGAGTGGACGTTTGTCTGAAGAAGGCAGAGTATAGCGTACGAGCTATGCCTCGCAAATATTAGTGTACAAGATCCATTTTAAACGCAGCTTTTATAGATCTTAGCACGGTGGTGCGCGAAAGAACGATAACACGAAGGAAGGGACAGGGAACACCGTGTTTCGTGTCCCTTCCTTCGTGTAATCGTTCTTCTGCGCATCACCGCGCTAAGATGAGTTGCCAACTCGCACAGCAGTCCGTACTTCTTTTATAACTCACAAATTTCTGTTGCGGCGTCATGCGCAAGAAAGCTATAGTGTCAGCTAGAGTACAGTCATGCGGCCCTCAAGGGTGCGCCGTTCACAAGCGTATTTGTACGCGCCGTTTTCCTGTAATTGATGCTCTATCGATCGCGGACTTGGCGATGAGCCGTTTCTGATGTGGCAATATGATCTTTTATCGCGGTGAATTGTCATTTCACGTTGTCACGAACTTCAAAGACGGGGTACCAGCAGTGGCGTAGCCAGGGGGGTGGCACACCGGGCACGTGCCCAGCCCCCCGAAATTTTTTTTCACCATGGCGTGCAGAGCGAAAAATGACCATTTCAGGGTGGTGCACCCCCCGAAATCAAGGAGGTGCCCCCCCCGAAAAAAAATTTCTGGCTACGCCCCTGGGTACCAGCGAGTACACATAAACACGTACACAAGAAGAAGGCGGTTCACAGACGAACGCTTGACTTTCAAGTGTGCTTTATTTGAAATCACATTGCCGCGCAAGACCTCTCACACATGCGCATTCCGTTACTTCCCACGAAACGTGACACTTAAAACTTATTTTCCTGATAATTGATGGTAGCGAAGGCTAAAGACACGGACAAAAGAAGGCACATTCGAGACACCACAGCGCTGTGGTGTGTCGAATGTGCCTTCTATTGTCCGTGTCTTTAGCCTGCGCTACCATCAATCATCATGCAACCATACCAACAAGCCCAAATCGCCACCCTCATCGACTTATTTTCCTGCTAAGCAGGCACACTCTTTTGACGTCGGAGACAACGACGTATCGCTGACTCAGTTGTCTTTATCAATGTGGTCTGTTAAGCTGTTTATTTCCTTATAAATAATGCAGTCGTCTGCGAGCTGTTTGACACTACAGTCATTAATGTTTGATGTGAGTTCATTTATGAAAATACAAAAAAAAAATTGCGGCCCCAAGACTCAACCTGGAGGGAGTCCAGAGGTCGCGGGAACTATGTTTGATGCAGCCCGAACTGTGAGCGATCTGCTAGAAAACTGTTGATCCAAGAAAACAGAAATTCGTCTCCCATCCCACTTCTCAGTTTTATTAGTAATTTACTGTGATATACACAACCAAAAGCTTTGGATAAGTCAAGTAAAATATTGTCTGTTTGGCTGCGATTATTAATTGTAAAAGCGGGATCATGAACTACCTCCGTTATGTGAGTAACAGTGGAGAGGCCACTACGAAAACCGTGTTGATTAGGAGACAAAAACATTATTTTATCGAGGAAAAAAAGTTATGTGTTTTAGGACGATGTGTTCTAATAAATTACATGAAATGCTAGTGAGGGATATTGGCCGGTAATTTGAAACTAATGAGTGATCTCCTGATTTATGAATATGTATTATTTTTGCGATTATCGAGTCATGTGGCAGCTGTGACAAGGTAAGCGACTTTCGAAAAATTAGCCCGAGATACTTGCAAGACCATTTCGCGCACCTTTTAAGGAACTCATTAGAGATATCATCTGGACAACTGTTTTTTTAAGGATCAATTCAGAGCACGTTAAAGAACACCAAATGGTCAAAATTTCCGGAGCCCTCCACTACAGCGTCCCCCCATAACCATATCGTGGCTTTGGGACGTAAAACCCCACATATAGTTGTTATTACTATTATTTTAGGATCGCTGTTGAGCAGCAAGTTCAGTATCCCTGCAGCTGTCACTTTTAGGTGAACGATGCTAAGTGAATCGAGAGCTAATACTGGAGAAGTGATGCCATTATCAGTTGTGAACACTGATTGGAAAAATTTCTTGTATTCGTTAGCCTTTTCTGTTCTATCCCGTGGACCCGTTTGCAACCCTGTACTACTGATGCTGCGAAGGTATCTGCAAAATTTGTTTGGATTGCTTTTAATTCAGCTTGGAAGTGTGACACTATAACTAATGTTGTCTGGCCCTTTTCATTTTTTTTTTTTTTGCTTGAGCTCTAATTTCGCGCACTTCAGCTCCTGTAGGATGGAGGCTTTACACTTGTGGTTTTGTGCAGCCACGCGCAAGCTTTTCAATCTTCGTTTTGCCTGGATGACCTCACGTGTTTAATAGTAATAATAATATCTGGGGTTTTACGTCCCAAAACCACGATATGATTATGAGAGACGCCGTAGTGGAGGGCTCCAGAAATTTTGACCATCTGGTGTTCTTTAACGTGCACTGACATCGCACAGTACATGGCCCTCTACCATTTCGCCTCCATCGAAATGCGACCGCCGCGATCGAACCCGCGACCTTCGGGTCAGCAGCCGAGCACCGTAGCCACTGTTCCACTGAGGTGGACCCTCACGTGTTTTTCAAGGATTATTCCCTGGCGCTTTCTTGTGTTAGTGACACAGTAGATAACAGTAGATAACAGTAGATTTGAAACTTAGCCAAAGTAGATTAGTATCACTGGATGCGTGAAAAGCTAGCTGCGAAAAAGTTTTCGAACGCATATGCGAGATGGGTTAATACTCTGCCATCGTCAGCTCCTTTGAAATCATTACAGTTGATCCACGCCGCTCACATGCAATACTGCAGGAACGCGGCAGCAAGCATATGGCTATGTCATGGTCAGATATTCCGTCAACTACGACAGTTTGAACACAGTCTTCCGGGAAGTGCTTCCGGTCTTCCGGGAAGATTAAAAGAAGGGGAGAAATTCTTGCCTGAAAAAGTTTATCGGTGAGGCAGGATTTGAAGCCGCATTCCCGCAATTCGAGGGTGAGCGGCGTAACCTCTGGGCTATCCAGGAATGCCTGGCAAAACATAGTCTAACATTGTAGATTATAGTATAGCAAACGGGTGGGAAAGGGAAGTCTCCCCTTTCCCACCCTTTTCTACAGAGCCCCACTCTCACCACACTGCGACGCCACGTGATCAGCACTACGCCATCGGACGGGTAAGTGTCGCATCCTGTGCATAGTTCCTGCAGTTTCGGTTTCAGTGTTTAGGTTCGCAATACTGTGTTCTTGTGCTTGTATATATACCGGGTGTTCAAAGTTAAGCTTTATGCTTTTCTTGAAATTCGGCAGTGGGAACAACATGAAAACCACCTTTACAGATAACATATATATCCAGGGGGGACACAAAGTGTGAATATAATTATCACTGTCAGGAGCCCAATTAACTCAGATTCAATAATTACCTTTTTAGTGACTGCAGCAAGCAAGCATGTTTATATTGAAAAGTTGAAGGGAGTCGCGTTTATACACAGTTCCATTTGGAAAAATTTTTCTAGCATGTCTGTGCTCCGAGATATCCCGCTGCAAAGTTTAATTGATTACGCAGGCGGGGCGCTATTGATCAGCGCAATGTTCCTCCCCGATGTGACGAACAGTCATTGCTTGCTATCGCCAGCCAGTAGCAAAAGGGTAACCGTTATCATCTTTGCCTGTGCCTTCGACTCGTTATCAAACTAAACGACGCACGCAACTGCCACGGCCCACCGGGGAGGAGTTTACCCCACCGCTGACTGTCTTGCATGCGTAATCAGGTAAACCACAATTAAACTTTGCAGCGGGATATCTCGGAGCACAGACATGCTAGAAGAATTCTTCCAAGTGGAACTGTGTATAAATGCGACTGCCTCAAACTTTTCAATACAAACATGCTTTCTTGCTGCCATCACTAAAAAGTTAATTATCGAATCTGAGTTAATTGGGCACCTGAAAGCGATAATTATTGTCTCATTGCGTGTACCCCTGGATGTATAAGTTATCTGCAAAGGTGGTTTTCATGTTCTTCGCAGTGCTGAATTTTAATAAAACAATAAAGCTTAACCTTGAACACCCGGTATATACAACAATAGCTATGTCCGTGAAATGTTAGAACTAACTAATGCTGAAAACAGCCTGAAGAAAAAAGTTAAGGTGTGCTTCCTTTCTTGTACCGTGCCCTAACTATATCATCCATTATAAATATTTCTTTTAGTGTTTTTTGTACTTTTGTATAATTGTGTAAAAGTCGCTCATTTGTTTCAAATGTGTATTTCTGTATAGTACTTGGTCTTCTGACCTAATATTCTCATGGTTTCAGTTTTTTACATATTGATTTATTGTCTTGCAATGGGCAAATTGGTATTGACTGTAGCGTGATATTCTAAAGTGTATGTTTCAGATCTGCTTTCTACTTTTTGAATTTGGCTTTTGTGTCCCCCCCCTCCCCCCCCCCCCAAAAAAAAAAAAAAAAAAAACAGAAAAGAAATATGTATTTTTTGTTGCACTGCATCTGAGAAAAAGTATGGGGGGAGGGACCCTTGTCAGGCAGAGAGAATTTGCCTTTAGTCCCTTCAACCTAGGCAATTTCTCTTTTTGTCTAAATAAACTGAATGAATGAAAATGAATGAAATATATTTCTGGCACGTCTATTAAAAGGGCAGTATGCAAACGCTACCACCGGTGAGTGCGAGTCACGCCACTCCTTCACTACAGCAAGCCTCTGCTTTATCAGAACAGGTTCGTTGTTAAAAAGTATGCCTTTCGCCTTCGTGTCATCTTAGGCGAATGCAGATGGGACTCTCAGTCTTTTTGTAAGTGTAAGAGGAGAGGAGGAGAAAAAACCTTTATTCTGATCAAGCCACCAACCTTTACATATGTTCGGGCGTGTGTTTGTACGTTATAAAACTGAAACATTCCAGGGGGAGAGCAGGGAAATCGAGCTTCTCCCCATTCCCCCTAGTTACGTCAATAGTTGGTTTCCTTCGAGCTTCACTCGATCGCAAGATAGTATAGATTTGTGCAGCAGCACAGCCACCTGCGATCGCTCCTTCTAGGCAGTTCAGGCGGGCCTTTGTTCTGCGTCTCAAATACGCGAATAGTTGAAGAGTCAGATCCGGCCTTCGGGCTATAATTCACGCAGACAGCTTTTAATGACTGCACGAGAGAAGAGGCTGAAATGAAACATATATCCGTGACGTACGCGTTAAAAGAAAAGGCCTTCCGCTCTCTAACACTTCAGCGAAAAGACGCGTAGCTTGGATGAGGGAAAAAAAAAAAAGGCAGCAGCCCGAAGTAACGGGCACTATAGCCCGGAATGCGAGGAGGCCGGCACTCTGGGCCCCTTTATTAGGGACATACGTTTCCCGGCGAATTCTCGAGGGGGCTTGAAATTAGGGATCTTTGGCCCGCAGCCTCCTCTTTTGTCTTCTTGCTCGGCATTAGGGGGGAATAAGTAACGAAAGAACATTCCATGGCATTTTTTTTTCTTTTGGCTAGCTTTCTGGAAAATTTCGCGAAGTGCCGCTTCTCCTTTTTGGACGGGACGAAAGCTTACGAGACTGCAGCTGCGCACTCAAAAAAGAAAACAATAAAAAAACAAAGCTTTTGTTCAGGCTGCGATTTTCTGTGAACCTAACGACAAAGACAGCGTTTTTGAGCAGCACTACTAACATTAACGTAGCCAGGAATGAAGTTCAGACCCCCCCCTCCCCCCTCCCCCCCCTCCCCCCCCTCTTCCCCGAAGTATTTTTTTTTTAATTTTCCTGTGTACATGTTGTATGTGTACAAGCACACATACAACTACACACACGGACATGCGTAAAGTACGGTTGGACCTCCCCACGAGAAAAATTCTTGGTAAGTATTTACGGAACACTACAGCGCAAAAAAATACACGACGGACGAAAGGAACACAAACGACGACGACAAGCGCTGAACTTTCAACAACCTTTATTGGAACAATGCACGTATATTTACACTGTCCGAAGCACGGTTCACTTACTGCACGTGCGTAGATAAGCCATCTCATCATCACTAAGTTGTATGGAAGCCACGCTAACACAACCCTGCCCCAGATCTCCAATGCGTTCTCTTTCGATAATTTCACGGGTGATCCGCGTTTTGCTCTTCTTGATTACGGAAGTGTTGTTAAGGTCGGGCGAGCAATCCTGGCAGGTTGTACAATGACTAGCTAAGAAACCTTGAAATTCCTTTCCGTCACGCGCGTTTCTTACATTGTTTGCATGCTCCCATAGCCTATCGTTAACTCATCTCCCGGTTTGGCCAACGTACACTTTTCCACACTTTAGGGGAATTTCGTAAAGCACCCCTTTTGCGCAATCAACAAATGGTCGCCTGTGCTTTGTGCCACAGACCTGAAGCGTCTTTGCATCTGCGCATTTGCAGCAAGTGAACCGTGCTTCGGACAGTATAAATATACGTGCATTGTTCCAATAAAGGTTGTTGAAAGTTCAGCGCTTGTCGTCGTCGTTTGTGTTCCTTTCGTCCGTCGTGTATTTTTTTGCGCTGTAGTGTTCCGTTAATATGTACCAACAAGCCCAACTCGCCACATTAATTCTAGGTAAGCTTCTGAACACTAACGAAAGCGGTAACCGTGCGTGCGCATCTGTCGGCCATGTCGTATCTTGCGCTGTACAATTAAGTAAATTCAAATATGAATCAATACAAACTATATCTCAACAGTCAGGTCTGTAAGCGAGGGCAGCGCGCATGTTTCATTCTTGTTTACTAATCTGTCCCGAGACTTCTGTCACGAAGGTCGCGGATTGAATCCCAGCCGGGCGGCCGCATTTCAAAGGAGGCAAAGTGCTCGAGACCCGTGCTCTTAGATAGAGGTGCACGTTAAAGAAGCTCAGGTGGACTAAATATCCGGAGCGCCCCAATATGGCGTCTCTCACAGCCATATTCTGGTTTTGGGACCTAAGAACCCAACGAAAATTACATCACAGTATCTGTTCCATGTTCTAACAATATTAAGGCACAGATTACCAAAAAATTCGAACCAGCGTCTTCTTGCTCAATGTTCATTTGTCACTGGGAGCGGTTAAAATCCACCGCTTTTGGAATAGCGTGGATGTGTGCCGGAAGTAATCGTAAGCCTGTCAGCGCACAGAAGGAGCCGACTCGCGCTCACTCGTGTTGTTAGCGTTGATTATCTTGTCATTTCATGAGTAGCTATAAAGCTCGTTGCAGCGTGAACGCGAATGTGCCGTGTCTTTAAAGGGGCCATGACCCCCCACTTTGCGATTATAATCCGTGTTATGTGGGTTAATCCTTGTGTGTTCGCAAACAAGCTGGCGAGATTTTAATGCGCTTGATGTAGAAATAATTTTATAAACGGATATCTCTTTAAGGACGCCAGCCCCTTGAGAATCGGGCAACACTGGCGCAGTCACGCACCGTGACGTAACAAGCTGCTTCCTGCTCGAGCGTCTGCATTGCGGCGAACGATCTTCTTGCCTGGTCAGTTGCGCGTGCATTGTGCGTGCAATCGAGTCCTTTCAGCTTTCTAGAGCTTGGCATTGAAATTGGACGATTTGCAGCGGCTTAGCTTTGGTAGACGACGATGGCTCCGCTCCATGCAGCACATGACGTCCCACAGGCCTTGACAAGATGGTGGTCGCCGGCTGTGTTCGTGGTTTATAGCCGCGGCGAAATCTAGGGCTTATTTTGTACTGAAGTATTCTTGTACAGTGAATCTTCCATATAAGTATAGGTACAAAAGACCTTCAACTTCTCACTGAAAACCACACATTGCTGGGTGACCGCATCATGGCTCCTTTAACCTGCAGAGACAGTTTGCAACTCGGCCCAGTCTTGCAGATAGGACAGTAAAGGCTCATTTACACTAGCGCGACACGACACCGATTTTGGTCTGCCGACTGTCTTTGGGAGCGTCTTTTGTCATGTCGTCGTCCCTTTTACACTGCAACGACGCCAAGAGTCCGAAGATGGTCTGTGGAAGACTCCCTCTGCGCCTTGTCGTGCTCACAGCCTTTCGTCGGCCGATTCTCTAGTCACACTGGAGGCGCGCGCGGCGAAACCGACTGAACTTGCACGAAGAAATTGAAACAGGACCTGCGCCTCATTTTCAGCCGGCCTCCCTCCTCTGCCATTGTCCCTCTCGGGCTACGAGGCGCAGCTCCCGCCATCGCCCCTTGGCGTCGAGGGATGGGGGGGGGGGGGGACAGACAAAGGGGCAGCGAAGAAAAGACATCCGTGGGGTGCGCTGAGGCGGTATTGTGCGGGGCCTCCGCACTATACCCCCAAGATCTCCCCAACCAACGACATGGGCAAATTTTCGCTCGGCCACCGATCTGCCGACGACCTGCCAACGACAAGTCTGCCGATGCATTTTGCTGGTGTTTTCCGTCTGCCATCCTGTTACACTACGACGACATGCTGTTTTTCGAGGCGTCGTCGTCGGCCTAGTGTGACTAGACGGTCCGGCGACATCGTCGACGGCCGACCGTCTGTGTCGGCCTCGTGTCTACGTCGGTGTCGTGTCGCTCTAATGTAAAAGAGCCTTAACAGACTGGGCCGCTGTCACACATCGCTGGGCCCAGCAATAACTGTGCTGAAAAATGGCGTATAGAAGGTTATTGCGTGACGAAAGCTTTCATTCATACATGTTCCAGTATTGCGTTGCATCTGACGTCATTGTTGTACCTAAATGACATGATTGCATCTGTAAAATTCGTAAGGATGCTGTCACGTAACACGCTAAATATCCGCGGCCAAGTTCCACCGAAATTTTGTTTTCCTTTCGTCATTTTTTGATTGGGAATGTGAAGATCAGCAGATTGCCTGTTGACGACTAAAACGCGTGACGCAATCTCGGAATAGCGAAAAGAACCAGAAGACTAACACAGCAGACGTTCTCTCCACCATAGAGTTTCATAATCGTATAGAGGAAAATCTGGCGATAGTGCCTAGTGGAGCTGTAACGCATGGCGCTTCAGCCAGCATGGGAATAATGGATAGTACATGGATATGACTAAGCGTTCTTTCGGCGTCGTGTGGCTTTGTAGCCACTTGGTCGCAAGGGGGCAAAACTACAGCAGTCCCACTTCACCACCGTGACCCTTTTAGGCTGATCAGTTTCAAACCAGCTCACGAGGCTCACAAGAGTCATTCTATTATCCGAAACAAAAGCCAAGACACAGCAATAAGGAGACCCACAAGTGAGTTTGAAGCCGCAAGCAGGTAGACTAAGCAAATGCATGTACTACCCATCATTCCCATGGTGGCTGAACGATCGCAGCGCCGCAGTTCCTTCCAGCAAATATTGTACTAAACTCTATCGTCTCAACCTTCTAACTGCTCTAGCCCTAAAATTCATACGTTGTCAAAAGAGCCTGCAGTGAAATTTACGAATGGCATCTACTGTAGGGTGCAAACTCGCGTGCTTTGATATGCAATGCCGCAGCCGAGCCGCAGCGACAAAAGCACTACTTCCGCGCTGTAGGCAAAGCCCGGAAAAAGAATGGGCTTACGCGCACATTGTCCCCCCAAGATGGCGTGCCCGTCGCTTTCCCGTAATCCTTTAATGCCAAACACTTGATTTGTGTCGCAAATCCAAAGCCGAGAGGGCATGCACGGAAGAAAGTAAACGAAAAAGAAACGCGAAATGTCATAAAAGAAGTCAAAGGCATGGTCTGCGGTGGCCGTACATGGCGAATGCTCTGCTCTTCGTACTTCGCCCCCTATCCCACCCTCCCCCCCCTTCCCCAAGCGAGGCGACGCATTTGCGCAACGAGGCTTTAACGCTCGAGTCCACACGGGTGAAATACAAGGAAAAAAGGGAGCAAGAATTAGGGAAAACGCGTGGCTATGCAGGGGCATAAGCTCGGCGTATTCCTCAGCACGTTGCCGCGTAAGAATAGCGGCGATCCCCCCTCTAACCCTCGGCAGGGGCTACAGCCACGGCTTCAACCACCCGTGCGGCCGCGTTCCGCGCCGCGACGAATGTGTAGCCGAGATTATGGGCTCAGAACCACACCCGCGCAAAACTTTTAACCCCCCGGAGAAACCCCTATTTCAAACCCCAACCCTAACTCCCGCCAAGCCTCCCTATCCTCTCCCCATCGCGCATAACCTTCTGTCGTTGCTTGCTTCCTCGTGGCACGCGTATGATCGTGTACTTACAGTGCAGCATCAGTCACTGATATACAGAACATGCAGCCTGGTTTTCTGTTGCTTTCCCTTGGCAACACAAGCACTGTTGCGAGCACGGTTGTGGACGCGATAAAGCGGCAGGAACTCGCAGCGAGCGAGCATGAATTTGCGTCTTAAAAGTAACTGTCGTACACCCGGTAGTCACAGTAGTGGGCTTCCTACTACTTCAAATCAATATCAAGTTCAATAAACGAAAAAAGAGAAACAGTAGGAATAGCGAGCAAAATAACTCTCATAAAGCGCAAGGTATGTATACAGTGGAACCTCGTTGATACGTTCCCGCTTAATACGATTTCCCGGCTCCTACGCTCGCAATCGCGAGAACTAACTTAACCCCATTGAGCTGCGTGTAATACGTTCCGGTTAATACATTCCCGGAAAATTCGGCAGCTACGTTCAGCACCGCGAGAAACTGCGGTCGTATGATATGTTCTGCAGCCAGAAGCTCTCATTCAGGTGTGCAAAAAGGGCCCTCTCGTCTACTTGAGAGGGGCTAAGTGACAGACTGCTTCACGCAGCGAATTCTCCGTAGTGCCTAATTTTCTCCCTTGGCGCTGCTTTGCTCAATTGTCCCTTCCGCGTCGTCTCCGAATTCCTCGATCGTCCCCGCCCTATCTTCTCCGAATTACTCGATCGTCTCCACCCTGTCTTCTCCGAATTGCTCGATCGCCGCTCTTTGTCAACCACACACCGACCCGAAGGCAGGTGGCGACGCTGGCTGTCAACCACAGTTCTCTAATGAACCGTGGTTGACAGCCACAATTCGATACGAGATCTACGGAAACGCACATGCCGCCGCTCCACAACGAGCCGCCATTGTTCAGTTTTCTCCCAGAGCGCGTTCGTTTTCGGGTCGCTCCGTCCATCACGCGGCGCCCTTCCAGACGCCTGGACAAATATGTTCTGGAACGTATCCGGCATGTTTTAAGGCGAAAGCTTTTAATGTCTCATGCTCACGTCCGTCCGGCGTCCGTCCGTCCACCTCTCCGTCTATCTGTCTCTCCGTCTGTCTGTCTGTCCGTCTCTCCGTCTGTCTGTCTCTCAGTCTGTCCGTCTCTCCGTCCGTCCGTCTCTCCGTCCGTCTCTCCGTCCGTCCGTCCGTCCGTCTGTCTGTCTGTCTGTCTGTCTGTCTGTCTGTCCGTCCGCCTGCCCGTCCGTCTGTCCTTCCGTCCATCCGTCAGCCTGTCTGTCTGTCTGTCTGTGTGTCTGTCTGTCTGTCCATCCGTCTGTCCGTCCGTCTGTCCATCCGTCCGTCCGTCCGTCTGTCTGTCTGTCTGTCTGTCTGTCTGTCTGTCTGTCTGTCTGTGTGTCTGTCTGTCCGTCCGTCCATCCGAGCTCTGGCACGGAGCCAGGTGGCCGCCGGGGTGCGCAAACAAACGCCGGTCGCGTCGGACTCTACAGCGCTCGCGCTTTGCTTGCCTAGCGTCGCTGTGCCCAGCGTTTGCAATCATTCTGACCGACGCCCTCTCAATGGACACAGGCGTCCACAGAATACACTTTCGAATTTACAAAGGGTCCGTCAATATAAGCGCTGGAACGCGGATGGCGTTTTCACGATGCGCAAAGCGCGAGAAAATACTAACGCATGCGAACGGAGGAAGATTAGTCTCGCGTCTCGCTGCGATTCGCGGTAAATAATTAAAAAAAGAAAACACGCACCCATTTGGTTTGTGTCTTATCCCACAGAGAGTGTAAAAGAAAAAAGACATGGCATAGTTAGGGGAATGGCCACACGCTTTCGCCGAACGCACTTTGGAATGTACAAAGTGTACTTCAATTTTTTGTCTATCAGACGCCAAAAGAGACGATGCGCGCTCGCAGCCATCTTTGTGGGGACTCGACGGATGTGAGGACACGACGCAATGCGGGCGCTTGGGGAGTTCACCTTCGGTTGCCATTACGCCTGCCATTATCTTTTAAAGCCCGTTCCGCCGCGCGAGATAAGGTGCAGTGGCAGCGAACATCATAGGTCGGCAAAACTCGTGGAGCTCACTCAGACCCTCTCATCAAATATATTTCGCACTTAGTGCTCACTCAGACTCACACTCATCAAAATTTTTCTGAGCTGGGCTCACTCGGACTCATACTCACGCAATGTGCGTTTTTCTGAATGCTCTCGCATTTAACTTACCAATATATATTCTCGACGTTCTTAGGTAGCTATCAAAACCACGTATAGCAAATCGCTGTATAGCACAGCCCTGTATAGCTTAGTTTTATATAGTATAGTATAGTCATGTAGGGAGAGGGAAGCGAGAGGGAGGAGGAGGTATGTGAAGGTGGGGAGGACGGAAAGGAGAGGGAGAGGGTAAAGCATAGCATCTCTGTTAGTAACCTGCTACAAGAACGACGAGAGCTGCAGGCTATAGCCTGCATCTCTCAAAACCATGTATAGCAAATCCCTGTATAGCACAGCCCTGTATAGCTTAGTTGTGTATAGTGTGTATAGTAGTTGACATATCGCATACTTCATACTATAACATACTTCATATAACATACTTCAAAAACTAGGGCCTTTCCAGCGACTGCCAGTTCCGCGGTCTATCCAGTCTCCACTGTGTCGTGCTCGCGTCATAGCGCGCAGGCCGTTCGCTATCATCACTATCAACAACACCACCAACAAGAACAGTAGGACATAAGTTTCGCCTTTTCTTTCCTCCTGGTTCCTCAATGCGGCCGACCACGACGAGCACTCAGTGCAAGAAGTCCCCGTCAGGCATCAGCGTAAGCTAGCGTACATTACCCTCGCCCAACGTCAGGCTCCTACGCAAAGACCACGAAGCGCTCATGATATCTCTGGTCGTCTCCCGCGTCGTGATGTAGAGCCAGCTCAACCCTAATCCGGCGCGTTCCGTTTCTTCCAGAAGGGCCCCTCTTTCGTCCGAATGGACTTTCCCTGTTTTTACCTCCTCCTCTTCCATCACACTCAGAAGGATGGGTGTTGGTGCTAAGGACCGAAGCGGGGTGGGTAAGGCGTCGTGATCAGAGCCGCGCCAGAGCTACCGCTCACAACACCGATGTTGACGCGCGGACGTGCACGCGGTATACGAGAAGATATGTCATCGTTTTGCAACGACAGCAGGAGTTCCTGTACCGTGTGCGGGAATCCGTGGCTGTAAGCGTAGCCGGTGTCACCGTCTCCATGGACAATTATGCGATCGTATCAGTCTAAAACGTCAAAGATGAGGCCAAGCAGCGTGTGGATATTATGATTACTAAGTACACAGTAAATGCGTGAGAGAATGTCAGCATTGCCATTTTTTTGGGATTGTTGGTAAACAGAACTCGAAAACATATTCAGCGCCAGCAAACAAAGACGTGACAGAGATGCGCATTGTGTTGTCGTCTCTCTCACGTCCTTGTTTGCTGGCGCTGAATATGTTTTCGAGAATGTAAGCTTCTCGTGGTTGTCGATGTGGAACTGAGGTATATCCTTAAAGCTACATTTTCTTTTTCCTTGCGTGTTCGAACGATAAAAGTACGCGGAGACCGTTGGCAGAAGCTATCGTCGCGCAGAAAACACGAATAGGCCGACGACTGTTATGATAAAAAATATAGGGATGGTTACGATGGCTGCAAACTGGGCATATCGAAGAAAAATCACTAGGCAGTAAAGAAAAGGTACCCATTCTAGTTGATTTTCACTATATGCAGTAAATAAGCTTTTTTTTCACACTTAAACCTTAATTGGCCCGATCCTTGACTGATCACTCTGACGAAGTAGGTGTGACGGTGTTTGAGTAGGTAGGTAGGTACTAATTTTTATTAAAGTCCTGAAGAAGTACGCAATGTCTTTTGCAATGCAACTTACGGGGCTGGTACAAGTTCATTGGAAGATGGAAGCATGAAGGGATCGAAAACTCATGAACACCGGAGGTGGTTAGAGCCGACGTTCCGACAAACGGCCTTGTCTTCTTCCAGCCTTGAAGAAGGCATGTGTGCTTGCCGAAACGTCGACTCCAGCGGCACCCCGTGTTCACGAATTTTTTATCTCACGTGGCAGCAGTAATTACATAAATGAATACGGTAAAAGAGCTCTGAGAAAGCCGGCAAAGACGAGATAGACTCATTCAGAATCCATGCGAACCACATCACAAGGACAAACCAATTCTTTTTCAGAACTGCTTGCGAGAAGCGTACCTCAAAATGCGAAGCATGAATTTTTTAGGAACCTGTATTCAGTTCTGTAGCTTCGTTATTCATTGCGTCAAGTTCCTCTATACATCATTTTCTTAGGCTGCACGAAGTAGTGAGCTTATTGCAGTTCAAGGGAACCGAAAAATGAAAGTACAGTCTATGTCAAGAGCTAAACGTAAGTCATAGAAAGGCTCTACGAAACTAAACTTTTCACCATTAAGCGACGTGCCTGAGCAAACAGAGTTGGTGATTCCAGTTATTAGACATCAGCCGCAAGAGCAACAGATGACAGAGTTTGTTTTCTTTGCTGGATATTACTGCACACGGGAGCGTACCATAGTTACGCTTGAACTGCTTAAACTTAAGCGCGCTGGTTTGTCAAAAGTTAGCGTTCGTTGACATTGCCCTTGCGGTCCCTGCCTTGTCCTCGCTGCTTTAAGCCTCGCGATTAAGCGCCCGTATACACTATAATTTTTAAAGGCCAACGACCAAATAGCAAAACAGCTCAGAATGTGGTCAACTTAATCGCTAGTATTACCGGAAGGGCGTATAACACTGACTGCGAAATCTACGCCGTCACGCACTTTGTGGGGCGGTGGATTTATTCCTTATAAGAAAAACAGGCACACACCGAGTCGCACAGGGTATCGTGCTGACAAAAAAAAAAAAAAAAAAACGAAAAATAAAGCAGTCGTGGTCGGGATAGCGGCCCCGTGTACTCAAGACTCGACCCACAGCTCTGTTCAGGCCGTTCGAAGCGTGGGCAGCATCTGCAAGTCGAAAGTTTTCTCCCTTCCTCTTTTATCTCTCTCTTTCTTTCCCCGGTCGGCGGGCTTTCGCAAAAGCCGGAAAGGCTTAGCCAAGTCGAGTCTCATATTTTGATATCCGCACCTCCCCTTTCCCCCTACCACACCAACAGCACCTCCCTTTTGCTCGCCCGGCGATTAACTTCCCCCAAAGTGGCTTTGTCCGGTCGTGGTCCTCCGCCGACGGTGTTTATCTTGGGCGCCGCGGCGCGTCGCCCCCATCTTCATAATCCGCGGAGCCTAACACTGCTAGGCCTGCCTTGCGCTACTTGCGAATAGGCTACTGCGGAAAGAGAAACAGAGAAAGAGGAGATGAAACTGGAGTGTGGTTTCATGGATGTACATAGGCTTCTGAGGCTGAGGGAAGAGAAGCACCAAGAAAAATGTGCTGTGTAAGTTCACTTCGAGAGCCTTCCGAGAAGCGATAGGCCCGCTGCCAATACCGTAAAGTCTCCTTAAATTCGTGCTTATGTATACGAACCACTGTTTTCGCACGTCGCGAGTTTATATTAGAAACGAGCTCTTGTGAGAGTACAGATGACGTTCCACATTCGGATCGATCGACGCAGAAAGCCCAGGTGACTAGTATAAAGCAGCGAATTCGTCAAACGTCTGCGTAGTGACTGCCAACTTGTCAATGCCTGCCGAGAGATGGGGTGGCGCACTGCTATGGAATTTCTCTTTGTCGACCCTGATTTTCAGGGCGAAAGCCTTATTGCCTCATCAGACGCAAAAATTGCATCATCAAAAATGCATCAAATGCATCATCAAAAATTGACCGTCGGCTGCGTCAAAACGAGTGGTGCAACACAATCATCGTGACGTGATGACATCAACATATGATGTGAGTCATCACATGACATCGTCGCTTGGTTAGAGGTCGACAAATCACGGAGGCAGTGCAAAACGAGATCAGGTGCGGAAAGCCTGCAAAGCCTTTGTTCTCGGATGCAGTGCGAAACCACGTTGGGTCAAGAAAGCTTTCGGAGGGGGGGCGGTAGAGCATCAGTACGTCAGGTGAGAAAAAAAAGAAAACGACTTCCGCCTTCGAGTCGTCGTAGGCGAATGGGTAAAGGCATAGAGTTTCCTATAAATACACTAGAGGGAACTCTGACGCAAGTGTCTATGAGAGCTGCAACGCATGGCTATTCAGCCAGCACGGGAATTATGGGTAGTACTCAAATTTGAGGACGACGCAGCGAGCGCTGGAAAGGAAAATGATAGGTGTAACCTTAAGAGACAGGAAGAGAGCAGAGTGGGTCAGGGAACAAACGGGGGTTAAGGATATCATAGTTGAAATCAAAAAAGAAGAAATGGATATGGGCCGGGCACGTAGCACGTCGGCAGGATAAGCGCTGGTCATTAAGGGTAACTGACTGGATTCCAAGAGATGGCAAACGCGTGAGGGGGAGACAGAAAATTAGGTGGGCAGATGAGATTAAGAAGTCTGCAGGTATAACGTGGCAGCAGAAAGCACAGGACCGGGTTGATTGGCGAAACATGGGAGAGGCCTTTGCCCTGCAGTGGGCGTAGATAGGTTGATGATGATGATGATGACTCAAATTTGCCTAGTCTTGCCTAGTCTTCTTTCTTTTGGCTCCGTTTGGCTCCGTGTGGCCTGAATCCGCTTTGCCGCACTACGAAGTTCAGCAAAGGTTTAGCAGTTGCGCTTCACCACCTTGACCTTTTTAGGCTCACGAATTCAAATCGGCTCACGAAGTTCACAACGGTTCATTCCTTTATCCGAAACTGAACCAAAACACAACAATAAACAAAGCCACAAATGCGTTCGAAGCCGCAATCTCGAAGACTAGGTAAATTTGTGTACTACCCATCACTCCCGTGGTGGCTGAACGATCGCAGCGCCAGAGTTGCCTCCAGTTAATTTTTAGGAAACTCTAAGGTAAATGGACCCTGTGAGTTCCATTGGAAACAACAGAAATGAGACGTCGACATGGTTTGTGCCAATGGAGAGGTCATGCAGAGCTTAATCAACCGTATTGTGGGTGAATGAATGTTTGTTTTTAGAAGTAATTAACTGCTGAAAAGGCAAGAAAAGTGATTTTGCGCACTTGCTGCTCAAAGAATATTCGTTAAAGTTGCCAAATGTCAACCTATAGGTCTGCAACAAACGAATCTTCGCGTCAAAGGCGAACCTTGCGCAGCGTCCGAAATGCACATCGTAATACGGATAACGTAGGCAATAATGCTCCGTGGAGAGGAAACTAGAGTGTTCCGAAATCCGAAAAAATGTGATAAACATCCTCTGGTAAAGCTTTTGACAATTCGGATTTATCCTATAACTCCAGTTTAACGGCTAATATGACCGTTTCGATATTAAGCTTTTAAAAGGGTATGTTCAAAGTGGTCATTGATACATCGGCAGGTATTGTCAGTATAAACTTTATCTCAGGGCTGGGCAGAGATACTCAGAAAAGTATTCCGGAAAACATATATCGAAATACGCACGCTGTAAGCCTACAGTACAGATACTGAGATACATTTGCCTTGGACGTAACCCGACATTCCGGAGATACCTCTGCAAAAAAGACGAAGAAGTATCCCGGAATACAGATACTGGAATACAGATACTGGAATGTTTTCTTTCGGGGATGCTGATGCTCCGCTACGATATTTACTACGTGCAACATAATAATGTGAATAATGTAGCAGCGTATTGCAACTTGCATGTCAAGCATATCGCTGGAATCACGAACGACAGCCAGTGAATTAAGTGAATTACACGCAAGATATGTTTTGTGGAGAAGGCTGCTGCTTTAATTGGACTAGCAGCTTCTCAAATAGGCTTTCCTCTAGAAAACGTTGGTTCCCACTTAACACAACACTCGCGAAAGAGAAAAGTCTGTCTACCACTGGAGAGGAGCACAAATTCGTGTTATAACAAATAAATACCGCCTTCATGGTCAGAAAGTCCCGCAACCGCTCTTCTCGGGTCAACTAGGTACTGAAAACAAACAAACAAAAAAAAAAAAACGTGGCTGATCCCTTTGTCACAGAAATCGGTATTACACGGAAGTGAAACGTGCCTTCACAGAAGTAGCTGAGCGTTTATTGTACATTGCTCCGCCACAAGGGCGAAGGAATGAATGCTATAGCAACAAATTGTATTGTCACGCGAAGTATGGCAAGCAGCTCCAAACATGCAACGCTCTGCTCAATCAGAAAGGACGCACGGAAAGAACATATACAGGATGAGCGCGAACTATCAACTGCCACAGCTCGACACTTAAAGCGCACTGCTAGAACACAAAGGAGGACACACGAAACGAAGGCACAAGTATACACAAGACGAGCGCGAACTAAAAACTGTCACAGTTGTAACTTCTTTATGTGTGAGCGGCGCGCTACTTTTGCAAAAGCGGCCGCTGCAGTGAACGAAGTGACCTTCGTGCTCAAACTTGCAGAGAGAGCACAAGACGTACAAACCGCTCCCATCGCGATATAAGCGTGCAGTCATCGCAAAGCGCGGGGCGACGATCTTCAAAGCGCATCCTTCGAGCCCGTCGCGTCATCGCGCTAGTGGTGACGAAAATACGCTGAAGCCAACGAGCTCAGAGTACCGACAACGGCAAATGGTGTATATAAATAACTTGCCGTTACTATGCTGAAGAACGTGTACTTTGTGGCCGTGTAGGAGCGAGGGGTTGTAGGTTCGACTCCCGGCGGCGACATTTTTAAATTCGAAGCATTTCTTAGCGAACTTCGGCGACTTTGAGCGTATCTATCTATCTATCTATCTATCTATCTATCTATCTATCTATCTATCTATCTATCTATCTATCTATCTATCTATCTATCTATCTATCTATCTATCTATCTATCTATCTATCTATCTATCTATCTATCTATCTATCTATCTATCTATCTATCTATCTATCTATCTATCTATCTATCTATCTATCCACCTACGACATTGTGCTCTCATGGCCGTTTCGTTAATAAGATGCCAAAATTGCCATTGCATACTATGACTGTATGACAAATATAAATGACAGCTCATATCATGAAAAGCATGACATGCATGTCATAAGCGGTATGATTTACTTGACATGGTTTTGGCGCTCTTGCAGCCGTTTCGTGAACTTGATATATATCAAAATTTGTCTGCCATGATAAGAGTGGGTGACGTACATTACTGACAAGTGTTAAGGTTCCAATCATGACACGCATGATGTGTAAGGCATGATTTACATGTCATGGTCTCGAGGCGCTCACGGTCGTTTATTTTAATAGGTATGCAACAAAATTTGCATTCTGTGACGTGACTGTAACATAAAGACAGGTGGTAACATGACAATTATGACATGCATGTCGTGTACGCCTTGACTTACATGCCACGATCATGGTGAGCTCGCGGTTGTTTCAACCGTTTGACCTACACCAAGATTGGTATTGCGTGACGTGATTGTAAGGCGAACATATATGATAAATGGCAACATGAAAATAATGACATGCGTGTCATGTGCGCCATGACTTACGTGTCACGCCCACGGTTATCTCGTGGACATTTCGTTCGCTTGAAGTACACTAAAATTGGTGTTGCGTGACGTGACTGTAGCGCGAACACATATAACAGGTGGCAATAAGAAAATAATGACTTGCATGCCATGCATAGCATGATTCACATGCCACGCTCATAGTGAGCTCGGGGTCGTTTCGCTCGCTTTATATATACGCCGATATTAGCGCTGTGTGACGTGACTTCATGACGAACATATATGACAGGTGATAACAGGAAAATAATTATATAATTGTCATGTATGTCATGACAAGCTCATGGTGCCCTCCCTGCCGTTTTAATTATTTACTATAATCTAAAATTGGTATTGCACGACGTGGCTGTATGAGGAACATGTATGACATGTATGAAAGGGGGGTAACATGAAAATAACTACATGCCACACATGGCATGATTTACATGCCACGCTCATGGTCAGCTCGCGGTCGTTTCGCTCGCTTGATATACAGCAAAATGCGTAATGCCCGACCTGAATGCATGACCAACATACATGATAGGTGGTAACATAATATATTGAGATGCATGTCATGCATGGCACGATTTACATGCTGCGCTCATGGTGAGCTCTTGGTGATTTTACTCGCTTGATACACACCAAAATTGGTTTTCGGTGACGTGACTGTATGAAGAACATATATGAGAGGTGGTAATATGAAAATAATGACTGGCATGTCATGCATTGCATGATTTACATGATACGCTTATGGGGGAGCTAGCGGTCGTTTAGCTTGATTGTATGCCACGGTCATGGTGAGCTCGCGACCGTTTCGCTAGATTGATATACACAAAAATCGGTATTCCGCGACGTGACTGTATGAGGTGCATATATGATAGGTGGTAACATGAAAATATTGACATGCATGTGATGTGCACCATGAGTTGCATGTGATGTATGGCACTCCTTGCTGGCTGCTTCGCATTATATCGATTCCCCCGGTGCGTGGGATCTGCCGGATTTTTCAGCTTCAGAGAAGTTGGTGAAGATGTGCAAGCGAGTCAACGACCCGGCAAAGCCTGAGAGTTTCTGCCTCGTCAAGCGTAGAGATCCTTCTTTGTCTCGTACCACAGGCGTCGTCACCAGATCCTCCTATCATGCGGTGAAAAATATATTGTGAAGACTGGAAGATGCATAAATGAGCGGCTTAATGAGCACGACAACAATTTTCACAATGAGCATCAGGATTTGGGTGCTCATTGCAGGGATAGCGGCTGCGTGTCCATTTTCACGAGTACGAAAGTGTTGGCGAGGAATCTTTCTCAGCTTAGGCGCGAAATCTTTCACGCTTATCGCATGAGAAAGCTGGCTAGTGATTGTGATAGCCTCCCCTCCGTTGCTATCACTCCTTGTGAAGACAACTAATTGGACGGCTCGTGATAAGATTTTGCCATTTTTGTGGTGTTAGTATTTACCTTTGTCATGTGTGCTGTGTCAACGCCTTCTTTTTCCCCCCTCTTTCTTCTGCGTATGCACCCTCATGATTATAAGCACATGAAACGGCTGCAGCAATAATCTATCTTGTAAGACAGCGCAGCGTGTCGTCCTCTTTCTTCTTCTTGGGTCATCGCACCGGTAGTATTGTGTCATGAATTTCCAACAACTCCAAGGCGCCCACCTTGTAGGGCGTACAGACTCTTAGGGAACACATATGATAAGAATACGGTTTGTTTGTACTTATGGGCCTTAAAGTACGGTGTTCTGTACTAGTGGACAGCTCTAAGGCATCGCAAAGCTTCCTCTATGCGGAAACACTTTGAGAGCACCAATACACGATTGTTTTAGTCATCACCTTACGCGCAGTGCTATGCGAGACACTACCGACCAAGAGCTCCACAAGTACTACGGTGAATTTTCCGTCCATGACAACGCATTTCCCTAGAAATATCGTTTTTCTGACTGACTCATGACATATGCAGGGAGATCTTTGATAAAACTATTCGTCTTCTATTGAAGGACACGTTCAAATTTTGCAGCATGTAAGAAAGACGTCGATTTTAACGTTTAGATTCTATACATATTAGATGTTAAAAACGTCACGATACACAAGTGAACCCTAAACGTATTTCCGTATAGGTTGTTTTAGGGGAAAAACACTAGGCTGATCCCTGCGTCATAGGAATCGGTATAACGCAAAAGTGAAACGTGAGAAGTAGGTCTTATTGTATAGTGATATATGAGATCTTGTAGAATGTTTATTGGGGTTTGACAGCTATAGCAACGTTTGACAGGGATGCACCCACGTTGACGCCTAGTGGCATATCCTAGCGCGACAACTGACGCCCATGGTGATGATTTAACCATTGTGGTAGCTTAAGTTCTTAACATATACCTGGACACAGCGTATTGTAAATCTCACGCAAAAATTATATCAACAAGCAAATAAAAAAAAATTGGCCGCGTATCTGCGTGCATCGCTGCAAATGTCGTCGAAAGACGATAGTCTTGTGCCGGCCGTACTACTATGTTTTGCCTTGCCTGAGACAGCCTAAAAAACACTAGGGTCTTTAGAATTGCGTACCTATGTATTTTCTAATAAAGAACACACGTCCTGACACTTATATATTAATGTTGCGCCTCAGGAATGCGTAGTATTTGCTTTTTGATCGAATATGTTCACAAATATGAACGCGAACACCAGTTCAAGATGGCTGGGCGTTCAGAAAGAAGTTAAACTTTGGCCGAGTAGCTGAATCGGGTTACCGACAGACAGACAGACGGACAGACAGACAGACAAACGGACAGACCAAAAATTTTGCGTTTAAGTGTCCCAAGAAAGACTGTCGTCTTTAAAAATTACACCATCTCCCGCTAAAGGGAAACATGTGTACATGTGAAGCAGCGGGCGCTAACGCTTACATTGGCGGTGGCGTTGACGCTGGTGCTCATCGCAGCGTTGCGCAGGAGAGAAAACTGGGGAGGCGCAAGCATGCAGTGGTGGAGCGGTGTTTCCTACTGGAACATGCCAATCGCTGCTAATGGGCAATGAGAGACAGAAGACTCCGGCTGGACACAGAGACCCGCAGTCCGCTTTTAGTTAACGCGCACGCTGCGAATTTTTATTGTTCAACAATGCACGGGAGAAATCTCCCACCGGCACCACCTTGCAGGTCAAGATCCGTTGCCATATATACGGGGTGGCCAGTGAACGGTTGTGCAGCGCGAGCAGTCGGTTTTTAAATGCGAAGCATTTCTTAGCGAACTTCGGCGACTTTGAGCGTATCTATCTAGCCGCCTACGACTTTGTGCTCTCCTGGCCGTATCGTTAATGGGATTCATACCAAAATTGGTATGGCGTAACATGACTGTATGACGAACATGCGCGACTGGTCATATCACGAAAAACATAATTAACTTGTCATGAAAAGTGTGATTTACACGCCATGGCCGTAGTGCTCCTGCGGCCGTTTTCTTAACTTGATATATCCAAAAATTGGTACGATGAGACATTTCTGCAGGACCAACATAAATGACAGGTGGTAATATGAAAATCATGACGTGCATGTTATGTACAACGTGATTTAGATGCCACGCTCATGGTGCGCTGACGGCCGTTTCGCTAGCTTGATATACACCAAATTTGGTATTGCGTGACGTGACTATACGACAAACCTAAATGAGAACTGTTAACATGGAAATCATGACACTTCATGTGCAACATGACTTGCATGCCACGCTCATGGCACGTTCGCGGCCGTTTCGCCAGCTTGATATACACAAAAATTGGTATTGCGGGACGTGACTGTATAACGAACATAGGGGGCAGGTGGTAATATGAATATCTTGGCATGCATGTCATCAACACCGCCATTTAGATGCCACGCTATTGGTGCGCTTGCGTACAGTTCGCTAGCTTGATATACACCAAAATTGGTTTTGCGCGACGTGACTGTATGACGAACATAAGTGACAGGTCCTAACATGTAAATTATGACATGCATATTATGTACAGCATGATTTGCTCCTTGCTAGCTGCTTCGCATTACATCGATTCCCACAGTGCGTGGGATCTGCCAGTTTTTTAGACCAAGAAACTCGCTAGCAGACGCTGCCTGCGTCGGCGTCGCGAGGTGAGAGAGGGGGGGGAGTATAGGAGAGGAGAGAGAGGGGGGACGCGCATGCGCGGTGGGAGTATGGACGCCGCGGGCAGGGATGCCTAGAGGAGAGAGGGGGGGGAACGTAGGAGGGGAGAGAGGAGGGGAGGCGCATGCGCAGTGAGGGTGTGGTTGCCGCGGGGAGGTATGGCTAGAGGAGAGAAAGGGGGAAAGAAGGTTTTTTATTATTTTTTTAAAGGGTTCGCGCATGCGCAGTAAGGAGGCCACGCCGCACACCACCACCACCACCACCACCGGATTAAGCATCGCCATAAGATGCTTCACATCTAAAGAACTGGTACGCGATATGGACAAGTTGAAAGCGTTGGGAATCAAGGAGAGAAACGGCATCGTGTGCGCTCGCGAGTAATAGGGTAACCTACGCCTGTAATCATGCATACACTGCCTCACTGTGCTTTAGCAACACGCGAGGAGGAGGAGGATAAAACTTTATTGACACCAAAAATGGGTCAGGTGAGGGGGGGGAGGGGTCAGGGAAGAAGAAGACGCTGGGCCCTCAGGCCGCTCTAGGTAGCTGAAAGTCCTTGCGCTTCGGCTACCCCAATGGCCCAGCCCACGATCCGGAGTTGGTCTTCCGGTCGTGAGCTGCGCAGAAGAGCCTCCTGTCTCTCAGCCCCCCGCGAAGGGGGGATTGGGTTTATTAAGGCGAAAGCCTTTAATGTCTCATGCTCACGTCCGTCCGGTGTCCGTTAGTCCGGTGTAAGTCAAGCGTCCGGTTAAAAATAAAAAACCTCCTCTCCACCTCTCTCTCCTATGGCATCCCTGCCTGCGGCGTCCACACCCCCCACTGCGCATGCGCGTCATCCCCCTCCCTGCGCTCTCCCCTCTCTCGCCTCGCGACGCCGACGCAGGCAGCGTCTGCTAGCGAGTTTCTTGGTTCAAAAAAACCGACTGCTCGCTCTGCACAATCGTTCACTGGCCACCCCGTATATATGGCAATGGATCTTGACCTGCAAGGTGGTGCCGGTGGGAGGAGGAATAAACATTTTATTTAAATGGCAAACTGAGGTGTCCGTGGGTGGAGCCCTGTTGGCAGATTTCTCCTGTGCGTTGTCGAACGATAAAAAATTCGCAGCGTGCGCGTTAACTAAAAGCGGACTGCGGGTCTCTGTGTCCAGTCGAGTCTTCTGTCTCTCATTGCCCATTAGCAGAGATTGGGGTGTTCCAGTAGGAAACACCGGTCCATCACTGCGTGCTTTGCGCCCGCCAGGTTTCTCTCCTGTGCAACGCTGCGATGAGCGCCAGCGTCAACGCCGCTGCCAGTGTAAGCGTTAGCGCCCGCTGCTTCGCATCTACACATCGTTCCCTTTAGCGGGAGATGGTGTAATCTTTAAGATAAAAGCCTTCAATGTCTCATGCTCACGTCCGTCCGGTGTCCGTCCGACCTCCGTCCGACCTCCGTCCGACCTCCGTCCGGCGTCCGTCCGTCCGTCTGTCCGTCCGTCCATCCGAGCTCTGGCACGGAGCCAGGTGGCCGCCGGGATGCGCAGACGGAACGCCGGTCGCGTCGGACTCTATAGCGCTCACGCTTTGCTTGCGTAGCGTCGCTGTGCCCAGAGTTTGCAATCATTCTGATGGACGCCGTCTCAATGGACCCAGGCGTTCACGGAATACACTTTCCAATTGACAAAGGGTCCGTCAATTTAAGAGCTGGAACGCGGATGACGTTTGCACGATGCGCAAAGCGCGAGAAAATACTAACGCATGCGGCCGGAGGAAGATGAGTCTCGCGTCTCGCTGAGATTCGCGGTAAAAAAATTACAGAAGAAAACACGCACCCATTCGGTTTGTGTCTTGTCCCACTGAGAGTGTAAAAGAAAAAAGACATGCCATAATCAGTGGAATGGCCACACGCTTTCGCCGAACACACTTTGGAATGTACAAAGTGTCCTTCACTTCTTTTGGGCAATTTCTATATACTATGTGTGTAAAATCGCCTCGCGGACTCGAGTAGAGACGACAGTGGGGTAAGGCGTCACCCTGTTGAATTCGTGAATTGATAAAGTGGGAGATCAATGTGCCCGTTTGGAGTCGGCGCCAAACGATTTGCTCAGTCTGAGACAGCGATTGGCAGAGGTTCGTAGCTTCAGTCGCAAACGCGCGCAGGAGTTCCACGTCCCGCTGGTCTCTCTCTCGCTCCTCCAAAGCACAACATTCGCCAGTCGACATCGTTGCCTTTCATCAGCGCTTACTGCAGCAGTTTTAAGGCGAAAGCATTTATGTCTCATGCTCACGTCCGCCTGTCTGTCTGTCTGTCTGTCTGTCTGTCTGTCTGTCTGTCTGTCTGTCTGTCTGTCTGTCTGTCTGTCTGTCCGTCTGACCGACGCCGTTTCAATGGACACAGGCGTCCACTGAATACACTTTCGAATTTACAAAGGGTGCGACAGTTTAAGCGCTGGAACGCGGATGGCGTTTGCGCGATTCGCAAAGCGCGAGAAAATACTAACGCATGCGAACGGAGGAAGATGAGTCTCGCGTCTCGCTGCAATTCGCGGTAAAAAATTAAAAAATGAAACCCCCACACATTCGGTTTGTGTGTTATCCCACTGATAGTGTAAAAGAAGAAAGACATGGCATAATCAGTGGAATGGCCGCACGCTTTCGCCGAACACACTTTGAAATGTACAAAGTGCCCTTCACTTTTTATTAGTCAGTTCTATCGCCCTCGAATCAGTCAGCGGCGAAACACCGTTCGTGCAAGTGGAAGCTGTACTACTCAGACTACGAGCCGTCACACGCTAACACGAAGCCAAAGGCAAAGAACGTAACTGTGTCTACGTGGACTCCCCGATGCCAGCGCGGCCAGTCTTTTTCGCTGGCATCGAGACGCTCTAACCATGGCCTTCGAAATTGCGCGCCGGCGTGCAATCATCGAGGCCATGATTTATCTGTGTCGTTCCCGTAACATTCTTTATCGGAGCTAGTAAGTGTCATGCCTCATTATTTTGCTTCCTCGCTCACAGACGGCAGCACCACCACGTTCCGCCTAGTCCCGCCATCAGAGAGGCGCCTTTGTGTAGAAGCGTGCATCTGCCGCGGTGGCATTGTCGATAAAGCGCCGGCCGCTTATCGTCGCGGCCAAGTCCTAGGTTCGATTGCCGGCGGGGGAACTTTTTCCTTGCCGTTTTTTAGATGCGAGGCATCTTATGCTCGGGGCTACGTCCGTCTCTCCCGCGTCCCGCGTCCCGCGTCCGGCCACTTTCATGAAGTAGGGATGCACCCATTATGCGAACCAGAACACTGTAGTAATATGAAGGCCGTCAACCACTACCACAGTCATCAGAGTCATGGCCGAGAGCACAGAGAGGCTGCTCAGCAATGGCTAGGCAGGTGGTGTCTGTCGCCCAGGTTGACCCCATTCCTTGATCTTGCTTGCATGTGTTTGGAAGGGGCTTAGTCCGTCCCTCCTTCCCGCGTCCCGCGTCCCACTCCACCACAGCGTATGCGCGTCCCCTCCCCCCCTCTCTCTCCTACGCTCACCCCCTTTCTCTCCTCTAGGAATCCTCTACTCTACGAAGCGGCCCCCACGTCCAACCTCCCCCCCCCACCAGCGCATGCGCGTCCCCTCCCCCTATGCTCTCCTATGCTCACTCCCTTTCTCTCCTCTAGGAATCCTCTACTCTACGGAGCGGCTCCGGCGTCCCACATCCCCACAGCGCATGCGCGTCCGGTCCCCCCTATCTCCTCTAGGAATCCTCTACTCTGCGGAGCGGCTCCCGCGTCCCACACCCCCACAGCGCATGCACGTCCCCTCCCCCCCTCCTCTCCTACGGTCCCCCGCGTCCTCTCCTCTAGGAATCCTCTACAGAGCGGCGCGCACGACAGGTGGTGTGACAGCTGCATACTCCGCTGGGGGGCGCCACGGTAGTTCCGCGGTATGAAAATGACGGAGCGCGCGCGCCTCATTCTCTTTCCTGTGCAGCGCCGCGATGAGCGCCCGGACCGCTGCCGTGAAATGAGAGCGGCGACGTTCCTCCCGCTCAAGCTGATTATCTCCCCGCTGCTTCGCATCCACACATGGTTCCCTTTAGCGGGAGATGGGGAAGTTTTTAGGGGCGAATCTCCTTAGCCTGTCGGTCGTGCGTCCCTTGTATGTAGTAGCCACTTGCTGATGACGATGACGATCCCGATCCTCATCCCCACTATGCGATCGCGATCGCGATCGCATAGTGGGTACATGGAATGTACCCACTATGCGTCATAACGATGACGCTGATGACGATGACGATCGCGATGCCATACAACACATGGCATCGCGATACCACATGGAATGTACCCACTATGCGTATAACGATGACGCTGATGACGATCACGATCGCGATGCCATAAAACACATGGCATCGCGATATGGTCTCACATGCATATCGTTTGACCACACGCAACCAACCACCATCACGTCTTCGATGATGTACCTCCGAGCTTCGCCTACGCATCATCATTCACTCCGCGGATATGCTGTGATTTTTTTTCTCTCGTCCGTGAGCGTCCATTTTATCAACGTCATATCCATGACGGAAATACGTCACAAAAGTCTTGATGGAACCCGGCATAAAACACTTCTGTGTTAAAAAAATCACAGTATCGCCCCAAAATCGAACCATGAAGGTGATAGCAACAAATTTTAACGTAATATGAAGTAAGGCTGGCAGCTAACCCTTTTAGATTTGATCTCACGTGACAGCACAAAACGCTGGTGTAACGGAAGTGGCCACGCCAGGGAGATATACCGTTTTTGTGCAGCCTGTCGTCTCAACTCGAAGCGGTGAGAGCACGCCACGCCATGTTCTGCCGAGATAGCGCCCGTGCAAGTGCTCACGACCGCGTCCTTATGATGAATGTCAGCAGGACCTGCTCGAGTGGCGGAGCCTCCTCATTCCCCAACGTACCTTCATGCTTTTAGGGGCGAAGCTCCTCTCAGTCTAACCTTGTCCCGCGTCAGGCGTAACCGGCAGTATCTCGTGACGACGATGACGCTGATGACCATGAAGAATAAGCGCGTTCCAGACCACCCTCTAGTTCCCATTGTGTGCACCGAGGAAGCAGAGAGTCCCGCAGGCGGTGTGGCCATCTATGTCAAGCAGAACACTGTAGTACAATAAGGCCGTCCACCACCACTGCAGTCACTAGAGTCATGGCCGAGAGCATAGAGGGGCAGCTTAGCATGGCTAGGCAGGTGGTGTCTTTCGCCCAGGTTGGCTCCATTCCTTGATCTTGCTTGGATGTGCTTGTGGGGGCTTAGTCCATCCCTCCTCCCCGCATCCTACACCCCCTCCAGAGCATGCGCGTCCCCTCTCTCTCCTCTCCAACGCTCACCCCCTTTCTCTCCTCTAGCAATCCTCTACTGTACGGAGCGGCGCCCGCGTCCTGCACCCCTCCAGAGCATGCGTGTCCCCTCCCCCCTCTATCTTCTCTCCAACGCTCACCCCTTTCTCTCCTCTAGGAAGCCTCTACTGTGCGGAGCGGCGCGCGCGTCCCCTCTCTCTCCTATCCTACGCTCACCCCCTTTCTCTCCTCTAGGAATCCTCTACTCTACGGAGCGGCGTCCGCGTTTCACATCCCCACAGCGGATGTGCGTCCTCTCCTCCTCTCTCTCCTCTACGCTCACCCCCTCTCTCCCCTCTAGGAATCCTCTACGGAGCTATATAAGAACCCCTATCCCTCCACTTCACCGACCATAAAGCCGTTATAATGAAGGGGGGACCGGAAGCCACGTCTAGCTACCATTTACGAATAAATAAAATAAATAAATCAGTGTTTGTCACGTCTTTGATGATGTACTGGACGAAAATTCACGGAAGATTCACGGTTTACCGATGAACCTCCAGAGCTTCGCCCACTCATCATTCCCTCCGTGGATATGCTGTGATTTTTTTGTCCCGATGAAAGATGGGCGTGGAGTTTCCTTTCTACTTTAGGGGCAATCGAATGCAGGCCTCTCATGCGCGTTCATGTTATCTCATGCGTCATCTGTGCGACGGTGATCTTTGCTTCAGCTGAATTCACCGCTAGTGCCCAGGCGCTTTTACTCGCAGCTTGGCCATTCGATGCGCGGGACGAGATCAGTGATTTGGGCTTGATACAGAACATGACGGCGACGCCCACAGCAAAAAAAAAAAAAAGAACCGCCGAGAGTGTCAATATAACTCCTATCACAATTCCTCCATTCGTTCACAAAACATTATTAACAAGAGTCCTGAAGCCGTGAGGCCGCTGTAGTCTACAAAACCGAAACAGAAAACCTGCACAACGAAAAACGAACTGTGTAAAAAAAAAATACACAATCTTTCCGAGAGGAACCATGGGGTGATGCGGAGCATCCCGGATCATTATTAACGGTGTTATTAACGTTCTTAACCCGAGCGCGCCGCTTTCGCGGACCGCTCGCGGTCGCGTGCAGCATCGGGAGCAGCCTCTCGTTGTTGACGTTTACACGCGGCTACCCGTTGTCGAAGGTCGGGTTCCGCCGCTCGCTTCGTACGTTTACGTTGAACTTCACGGTCCCGAACCTCAGGTTCTGCTGCTCGACGTTCACGAACCAGCATGCTCGAAGCTCAGAATGCGCTGCTCGACGTTGACGCTTCGAAGCTGCTTCGCGCTGACTAAGTTCAGGGTCCGCCGCTCGCTTCAAGCGTTTGCGTTCAGCGTCGAGTGCCCATCGCTTCGCAGCTTTGTCCTGAGTGGACGTAACGTTGCTAGTGCGTGGGCTGATGCTGACGCGTGCTTGCGTCAGCCCACTCACTGCTTGGACTGTTGCTTCCATCACACTTCATCGGAAGCATCAATGGAGTCAAGGGGAGTCAACCGAAGCAACCGCTGCACTGATCGCGCGCCGCGCTCTACCCATTAGAGAAGGAGAGAAGCGCATGCGCCGCGAGAGCAGAAGCGAGAACGCAGAAGAAGCGCAAGCAGGCGGTAGGAGAGAAGTGGAGAGAGTAACGCGCAGCTGTTGGAGAGAGAGAAGGAGGAGAGTTGCGCATGCGTAGTGTGAGTGCGGACGCCGTCGCCGACGCCGCGGGACATGGACCCGAGCAGCCTCGAGCAAGAGATGCTCCGCATCTAAAAACCGACTATGCACTATCCGTGTCAAATGAAACCCGAACAGCGGCAAGCATTCGCAGTGGTATAGTGCGCGCCGTCCAGTTATCACTATGGACAGGCGCGCATGTATGCGAAGTGCTGCCGAACCGGATGCGCGCGCCTGTCGGTGGTGATAACTGGACGGCGCGCACTATACCACTGCGAATGCTTGCCGCTGTTCGGGTTTCATTTGACGCGGATAGTACATCAGTCAAATATATGACAGCGCAATAGATGACCACCTTCGCCCTCCGTCCGTCCGTCCATCCGTGCATCTGTCCGTCCGTCCATGCGTCCATGCATCTGCCCGTCCGTCAGTCCGTCCATCCGTGCGTCTGTCCGTGCGTCCGTCCGTGCATCCGTTCCTGCGTCCGTTCCTCCGTGCGTCCGTCCTTCGTACTAATCGGCGACAGCATTCAACGACCCACTCGTTGCGCAATTCGCATTGTGTGAAGCGTGGTTGCTATTTTACTCTTATACGACGCTATATTACACATGTTAACACGTTTCCTTGCCCGACATGACCCATGGAAAGGAACTTACGAGTGGCCCTCGAGCCAGCAAACCCCATTTATCATTAGTCGTTAAATACACATGTATACACAAGATGTATTAGTTGCCATACCGTATGGTTTCCGGATGTTAAGCATGCGCTAGGACGGAGGCGAAAATACTTGAGGCTCGTGTACTTAGATTTAAGTGCAGTGTAAAGAACCCCGTGTGGTCTGAATTTCCGGAGCTCATCACTAGAGACCGGATTATAGGCAAATGCCTATTTTTTTTCCTTGTGTTCCTATCGTGCCACTTTGATATATGAGCACGAATTAGGGGTTAGGGAGGGCTTTTTATAGTGTTTTTATAGTGCCTATAAATGCCTATTTTTGGGGTTTGTGCCTAAATGTCTGTAAGTGCCTATAAATGCCTATTTTCAAAAAACGGCGCCCATATGAGCACTATTTAAACTCAAATTTTGCTTTCGAGTACAGTTTGATACCGTAATTCATATTACCGGGCAAAATTGACGCTTTGGAACTCTATGGAGTGCCACAACTTAGTTCCCTAGTTCAACAAACTTCCGGTAAGCAACCGAGCAGTGAAATGGGACGCGCCGGCCACTTCACCCCACCGCACTGACATGCCGCGAGCGGTTGGAGCAGGGTGAGTAGGAGGAGAGGAAAATGCGCTATTTCTGCAACCCTAAATGGGAGCACGTCCCAGCGTATACAGTGCAATGGGGAGAGGAAAATAAAGGTGGCAAGAGGAGAGGAGAAAAGAGGAGAGTGGCGTTCGGGGCCGAGGACGTGGAGGGCGGCTTTACAGCCGGTTTTCCAGTCCATTTTTCCCAAGGAATTGAAGCACCTCCTTGAATACGTGGGTGTGGTGGGGGGCAGAAAACAGTAGGTACCTCTGTGCAGCAGCAGGAAGATGGAGAACGAATGTGAAACCATGCATGGAGTGCCGTCAGGGGAATGTAGAGTGCAGGTAAAAAAAAATCAGATGTGCATTTGGCTTTTGTTTCGTTTGTAATTTACTTCTTAAAGGGCGCTTCACCAGGTCACATAAGAAACTTTAGTTAAACACTGGAAGTTGTTGCGTGCCCAATGAAGAGCTTTGTACCACAATAACCTTTTAATTGGTTCAATTACGAGCCGCGAAAGCATGATGCTGGTAGGTGAGCTTGAAACCTTTGCCACTGGCAAGCCAAATATCTTCCCTGCCCTCTTCGGTATTGGAGGAACTCGGAGCCGGAATATCACACGACGCAGACGCATCAACACGTCATGCGCACGCAAAGTTACACTGGGTGCGCTTGACATGCCCAAGCCAGGTCGTGCACACAAGCGGTGTTGTATCGTTTCGGCGTTCTAGTGTAGTGCCCGTTTGTGTGGGATGGATCCCTTTTTTGCGCTTGCATGGAGAGGCTGGCATGGATGATGTATCCTTACCACGACACAGCGTGTCGCACCGCTGGAACTGCTGTAATAGACAATGTATCAAAAACACGCCAAGCGTTGTCAGGGCTGGCGCCGGCACGACGCGGCAACGGCGAGAACACGGACGCAAATGAAATAGAAATAGCTTAGTCTCGCATCGCGCTCAATTCGAAGTAAAATAATAAATAAAAACGCACACAGATTTCATTTGTATGTTTTAATATTTCTACAACTTTCATTGTTCTATTCAAGCAATAGATTGCACAAATTACACATGTCGCCTCGAATCATTCTCGCAGTGCCACGTACTACTCTGACGTACGCAGACCCATATTCCTTATTGTACGTCACCTCCTCCATGGTGCGCGCGCCCGTGAGATCAAGAGCAAGCGGCGTTTAGTCTGACATTTCACCTCTTTCCGGGGTGCGTAGCGTTGCAAATCTTGGCAGACGTGATCGTTAGCGCCCAGTGTATGCATTACGCTTGCCAGCTCGAAATGCTCAAACCTGGTAAGGGGGGCTTTTAAGGTGTTCACAGACAGAGGATAAATTGACCCTGCGCGATTACCCCAGGCCAATACGAGGCTAAAAGACCCTTCATGCCTTTTAGCGGTCTGGATATTGGCTCCTGGGCTGCCCTTCGCAGAAATGCCGAAAAAGAAAGAGACCCAGGAGCGTGTTTATTAGACGGCGGACACCTTACTCACCAATGCTGGACAATAAAAGAAGAGAACGTGTTCTGGAAACCGTGCGGGAAAACGGACAATAGCATGGCTAGTTAAACCATTGACGCCTTTGTGCCATCATAAACTATAAAATTTGTTTGCTTTCCAGTTGTAGACACAGGAAAGCAAACCTTTCTTCGAAAATTTGAGTTTTTTGTAAATATTTATTGTGCCTATATTTACGATTTTGGGGGCCTAAAACTGTGTTTTGTCTGCCTGTTTTTGGCGCCTAAAACGCAATTTTTTTAGTGCCTAAAAATCCGGCCTCTACTCATCACTACGTCGTCTCTTATAATCATATCGTGGTTATAATCTGAGCTTTGACGTCCCAAAACCACGATATGATTGTGAGAGACGCCGTAGTGGAGGGCTCCGG